>OMKY01251893.1:0-11020 GCA_900302395.1 Bregmaceros cantori | reverse complement strand
CCTCGCAAAATTCAGTTCGTTTCCGGTTTTCGTTTTTGTTCCTTGAACCGGTTCAAAGCCCTGAATAAATATAAAAATAAAATGCAAAATCATCGGCCCTCTAGGGTCCTCGGCCCACCGGGAAAATGCCCTTATCTTTTCAGAAGTTTTCATCCCCCCTTGCTTCTTCGGTTTCCCACGACAGACTGGCTCCCTATCTCCATGTTCCCTACATAGTGCACGGAAAGTATCCCACAATCCACCGTGAAAAGTAGTGAGCTTCGATGTACCGTAGATTAGGGGTGCACCGATCCCGATCCTTTGATTTTAAGGATCGGCCGATCCCGATCTTCGGTACCGAGTCCCGATACCAAGTCCTGATCCTGCTTGGCTTGTGATATCACTAGATTCTGGTTATGTTCTTATTGATACCCCTAAATAATGAGACTTATCAGTGGAGCAGAACTTTATAATTCTCTACACAGTATGAGTATCATCCCACAGCAGCATAATGTATCTTATATCTCGGGACTAAATGACATCCACTTATTAACTGGGACTGTACTCGGTACATCAGCGCCCCCTACTGACTGATATTATAGACGTTATCCTACCCCGTCAATGCAAAAAAAAAGTAACGAGCCTGTTTTGGTAAAAGTAAGGAGTAGAAGCACAGATATTTTTGTTAAAAATGTACTCACTACAAGTAAAAAGTAATCGCAGAAAAAAGTACTTCTAAAAGTACAGATACTTGAACATTTTACTCAAGTACAGTACTTGAGTATTTGTACTTTGTTACTTGCCATCTCTGCTCACTACTAATGTGTCTCCGTGATAGTTACATGTTCTGACCTCATGTCTAATCTACCAACATTGTAGCTGCTACTCCCCCCAAGACGAAGAGAAGAGAGCGATGAGGGTTGACAGTGAAGAAGTGTAGGGCTCAGTCAGTGCAGCAGTGAGGTACCTCCACCCTTGGATTCACGCTGTTTGGTGAAATGACACCAATGTTAAGATTTGTATGTGTGTTGTATGTTAAGATTTCCCCCGGGGCATCCAGCGAACGCAACAAGCGTCATGACTAGAACTAAGTCAAGGGCTCAGAACCTGACCCTCCCGATGCATAGGTTCAGTTTCTCAGCCCTCGCATCCGCCACGGCTGTTGACACCCCGGGGTATTTGCACGGGCCGACGACTGTCTGAATCCATGCCATGAGTGTCGGAGGGGTGCCCCTAGCCTAGTTAGACCCAGTGAACCTATGGATAAACACACCTCAATTCTTGGTCACCTTGACCCCCGTGACACCAAGACCCACTCCTCCAATGGAGACGAGCACCGGAACCTTTTGACCTAATCCTGGTCCTACCACACTGAAACCGAAAACCTCAGGACTCCACCACCCACACGGGCCAACGTTTCAGACGAACCACACAAGAGCATTTTATGGAATTTCAGAATAATTTAGGTATTCTTGATGCCTGCATTTTTTATTTCATGGTCATCCATGGAGAATGGACAGGTTGTGGGGTTGTCTGGTGAAGCGTTCGTGTGAACGGCATATTCCAGTCAGATATGGGCAGAGTAGCCATAAAAATTACTTAAGTAAACATATTGTTACCTCAGCAAAATATTACTCAAGTAAAAGTCAAAAGTAGTCATCCAAATAGTTTCTCAAGTAAAAGTAGAAAAGTACTCCACAAAAAAGTTACTTAGCGAAAGTACTGAGTAACTTTCAGTTGAAAAAATGAATTCAAAAAATGAATGAAAAAAAAAAAAAGATCACCCGAGAGAGAGAGCCCGAGAGAGAGACAGAGACCAAGTGGGAGAGAGAGAGCGAGAGAGAGCGAGAGACACCAAGAGAGCAAGTGAAAGAGAGAGCGAGCAAGACAGAAAGCGCCCGAGAGAGAGATATGACATCAACATATGTGCCAACAGTTCCCAACGGGTGTCGCTAAAGGCAGAGTTAATGTACCGAGTACTTTTTACTGACATCTCAGTAAAAAGTAGGTTTTTTTCACCTCAAATTTACTTGAGTAAAAGTAGAAAGTAAATCGTGAAAAATGTACTCCAAAAGTAACACAAGTACACAAAAGTAACATAAGTACACAAAAGTAACATAAGTACACAAAAAAATTGTAAATGTAATGCGTTACTGCCCATCTCTGATTCCAATGTCATTTATCAGATAACTGCATGCATGTAGGGTGGAATTATGCGTTTTAGTGAGGTTACATTTTAAAAGTCATCTTGATTGTAAATGTAGAAAATACACCATTACTTGACTTGATGGTAGAGCCCTGCACTCCCGCGGGAGTCCGGCGGGAATTGCGGGACGCGGGACAAATATTGAAAGCTCATTGCGGGTGCGGGCAGGACGCAGCGAGCACACTGCGGGTGCGGGCGGGAGCGGAATTAAGCCACAGTCCCGCAAACTAAAAACATTTAAAAAGTTATATATATAACTATTTTTGCTCTGCGAGTCTCCGCCGGCATGCGGCTTCTCTTCAACCTATTTGGATCGGATACTTATAGCGTTTGTATCCGATTCCAATCTAACGCCTACCATTCCTGGTCGCGCTGCTCGTTTTAAATAAATAATACATTTTAAATAAAGTTGCGGATGTGTACAATCCAAAAAAAAAAAATCAGATTCCGTTCTGCTCTTCCGTGTTCGGCTCTGCTCTCCCGATCATGACTCAGGAGACTCAGCAGAGCTCACCTAGTGGAAAAATATACCATACTTCAGAAGCTGGTCTAAAGAGTGGTGTATTAACGAAAGTTCCGACTTCCGAGGTTCGCCTATTGCCCAAAGCCGACCCGGTTCCGACTTGGAACTCGGAATCCTGCGGGATTTGCGGGCGGGCACGGGACAAACTGTTGCGGGCAGGAGCGGGACTAAAATTACAATTTTTTGCGGGACGCGAGCGGGCGTGGGACTGAACACTGCGGGAGTGGGCGGGCACGGGACGGAAAAATCAGTCCCGCGCAGGGCTCTACTTGATGGTTCAATGCTATAGTTGTAACAAACGTCACAACGAAAGCATTTAGGGAGAGGGTTTTATTTAACAAAATTGAATGAGAACAAAAAACCTGAACTTTCATTTTCTGCATCACTCCCCTCGTCCTCAACGTCCGCGATCGAGCAAATCAGTGGCGAAACTGAAAGCAAAGAGCCGGCGATATTTTGTGCACCCGTCCTCACGGACAGTGACAGCGGCTATAGGCCGACGCGTAAATTTGTGCGCGTGGTTGATTTATTAGCGTGGACACAATTAAAACAGTTTGAAGAGAGGGCTCCGTGTGATTCATTGAAATAGTGAGCAACATTCATTTTCCTTCCGTTAAAAAACTTAAGATAGAAAAATATTACTGTTACTACCGCATAGCCCAGGGGCCCTTTGATTGCCATATCCCGTGGCTCAGGGGCCCTTTTAATCGTTAGTTGCAGCCAGAGATGGGCATTACATTTACTCCGTTACATTTTTTGTGTGTACTTTTTTACTTTTGGAGTACATTTTTCACAAGTTACTTTCTACTTTTACTTGAGTAAATTTGAGGTGGAAAAAAAACTACTTCTTACTGAAATGTCAGTAAAAATTACACGTTACATTAACTTGGTCTTTACTGACACCCGTTGGGAACTGTTGGCACATGTGTTGACGTCATCTCTCTCTCTCTCGGGCGCTTTCTCTCTGACACTCTCTCTTTTGGTCTCTCTCAGGCTCTCTCTCTCCCTCTTAGTCTCTCTCTCGGGCGCTCTCTCTCCGAATATAGTAAATAAACAAGGGGCATTCAATTACATTTTGAAAAACATTTTGTCCTAATTTTTTTTTCATTTTTTACTGTAACTTACTCAGTACTTTCACTACTTAAGTAACGTTTTTGCCGAGTACTTTTTTACTTGTACTTGAGTAACTATTTGGATGACTACTTTTTACTTTTACTTGAGTAATATTTTACTGAGGTAACAATACTTTTACTTAAGTCATTTTTATGGCTACTCTGCCCATAACTGCTGCTTAGCCTTTGGAAACGCCGCTAAAATGCCTCTTTCGCTCTTCTAACACTGTGTTTAGTTTGCACATTGTCTTTGTCATGGTTTATATGTTCACTTTATGAATTCTCTAATTAGTCGTTAATATGGCAGCATGGTCCACCTCACATAATACTATGTTAGCATCTGTTCCTGTCACTGAATTTAAATGTACAGCAAAAAAAGCTGGGCCCTCATCCGAATCAGATTATGCACATTGTCTTGATGAGCCAATTTGTATCGCACAATGACGCTAACCTTTTGACATTTTTGGATGTGTTCGCTTTGCCGCAGGTTTCCATGCGCATAATCTATGCACGTGTGCCCTTTGCATGCCTTTGTACAAGGAGTGCGAGTATCAACGCGGCTGGCTGTAAGCACTCTCTCGTGCGGGCCCTTGTCTGCAACATGAGGGGGTGTACGCGTGGATGCAACACAACCTCAGCAGGGCTAGAGTTTCATTTTTGGGACAAGCATTCTACAATGACATTAAAAGTGCCGTAGAGGAGTTAAAAAAAAAAAAATAATAATACATTTTATTTATATTGCCATTAACATTCACGAGAATTGCATTCCCGATATTCTGGGTTTCGGGGGTACAGTTAGTAATATTCAGAGATGGCGAAAGTACCCAAATTTATTACTTAAGTAAGGGTAAAATACATTTGTGAAAAAAACAACTTGAGTAGAGTAAAAAGTATGGGCTGAGGAATGTACTCAAAAAGTATTCTTGAAAGTAAAAAGTATAGGCTCTAAAATGTGCTCAAAACTATTTTTGAAAGTATAAAGTACAAAGTAAAAAAATAATTGCTAATTTTACAAAAACCTAGCCTCACTTGCTTCGCTTAAGGTTTTGCGTCGACACCTAATGGCTGTCTCCCATGATACAGGTCCACTCTTGTCATTCTATACTCTTTGGCATTACCGCCCCCTGCCATCCCTACCGCCTACCATCGGTGCACAAAAAAAAGTAACAAGCCTGTTTTGGGAAAAGTAAAGAGTAGAAGTATTGATATTTCTGTTTAAAAAAATCTACTGAGTACAGGTTAAAAGTCATCAGAGAAAAAAGTACTTTTAAAGTACAGATACATGAAAAAAACGACTTGAGTACATTATTTAAGTATTTACCATCTCTGGTAATCAGTGTTAAGGAATAAAACCAAAAACCCCCTGAGTGAGGGTGTTTCAGTCGCACGTCAAACCCATGCACATGCATGTGTGTTATCCGCCCTTTATGACATTTGTGAGGCATATCCCCCCCACTGACTCAATACTGGCTGGAAAAGTGTAAATTAAAATTCCACCCAAGCTCGGCTTTGCACAAGGGCTCTCTCGTCTGGGGCTCCATGCATTGTCCTGTGCCTGACATGACAATACATGGAGGGCACATAAGCGCGGTGACAGCCAGCGCACGAGAGCGCCCTGCCCTGTGATAGGGTGGCAGAGTGACGGTTAGCCAGTGGCTCGCCAAGTCCCCTCACGACGCGACAGAAGGCTTTGAAGCGGGTTGTTGCCAGCCGCGCTCATTTCGTTTCAATGGAGCTTGATGTAGCCAGGCGGCCAGCTGGAAAGGTCGGTCAAACCGCTGGTGAGCACATGATAAGCGACAGCCGAGCGTTTAAAGGGATATTCTGTTTTGCCAATGACGCGTTTAGTAATTGACTAGTTACACAGCTCCACACACCCTCTCTTCTTTCATTAGCTTCTCACAAGGTATTGGTAAAACCCACATGACCAAGACTGTTTGAAGGAAAATTGATAAACCACAGAGATGTAAATTATAGTTAGGGTGGTTTGCTCTCAGGGCTCTGAACCGGTTCAAGGAACAAAAACGAATACCATAAACAAACAGAATTTTACAGAATTTTACAGAATTTTACGAGGAGTGGAAATGGAAACAAAAAAAAAATTCTTCAACTGTTCCGGATGTACTACAAAAGTAACAAAAGTACACAAAAAAATTATAACAGAGTAAATGTAATGCGTTACTGCCCATCTCTGCATGTTACATGTGTTGATTCTATGCCAATGCCACTTTATAACCACTTTTTTTTAACTTATGTGCTTTCTTTTGTGTTGGCCTTGTTCACAGAGATGGGCAGTAACACATTAAATTTACTCCATTACAATTTTTGTGTGTACTTTTTTACTTTTGGAGTACATTTTTCACAAGTTACTTTCTACTTTTACTCAAGTAAATTTGAGGTGAAAAAAAACGTTTTACTGAGATGTCAGCAATTCACTACTCGTTACACTAACTTGACCTTTAGCGACACCTGTTGGGAACATTGGCACATATTTCTCTCTCTCTTACTCTCACTTTGGTGCTCTCTCTCTCTGTTTCTCTCGCCCTCTCTCTCGGTGTCTCTCTCTCTCTCTCTCTCTGGTGCTCTCTCTCTCTGTTTCTCTCGCCTGCTCTCTCCCTGTTTCTCTCTCTCGCTCTCTCTCTCCGTTTCTCTCGCCCGCTCTCTCTCTCTTGGTGTCTCTCTCTCTCTCTCTCTGGGTGCTCTCCCCCCACCCCCTCTAGGCCTCTCTCTCTCTCTCTCTCTGCGTTAATTTTTTTCGTTCATTTGTTTTTACTGAAAGTTACTCACTACTTTCGCTACTCAAGTAACTTTTTTTGTGGATTTTTTTCACTTCTACTTGAGAGTAACTATTTGCATAACTACTTTTGACTTTTACTTGAGTAATATTTTGCTGAAGCAACAGTACTTTTACTTAAGTCATTTTTATGGCTACTCTGCCCATATCTGCTTGTTCACTACCTGTTGATCTTGAGAGAGTTGGTCCATGCCCAACTAAAATTCCATGTCAATTATTCTGAACATTTTGGAAGGACCTGATTTATTCTGGGCCCACCCATTTTATAACTTCTGCCTCTGCAGCACCTGCTTTGGAACCGTAAGGAATCACTCTTGAAAATTAAACGGCGCAACCCTGAAGACTGACTAAAGGAGAGCGCAGAGTTACACCTGCTTTCCGCTGGTGACGCAACGCAGCCAACGCACGCAGTGCAACAAATAAACCGTGTTGTGTCCATCGTGACGTGCTCCACTACGCAGTGCACCCGACGCACCGATGCAGAGCGCAGCAAATTATTTACTTTTTATTTGCAACGCAACGCAGGTCGAGAGGGTGGCGGCATTTTGTTCCGTGATTGACCTGCACAAACACACGTACGCATACACACAAATATGCAGGTTTATTATTATTATTATTATTATTATTATTATTATTATTATTATTATTAATTATTATTATTTTACAAACGATTTGCCTTGAAAAGTGAAAGTGATGTATGTGCCGGTCCTCTGGGCAATGTCAACTATCGCGCCAACTGTATCCCGCAGAGTTCAGCACACTGCGTCGAGGCGTCGTGTTGGATTGCAATGGAAACAAAGATTTTAACGCAGCGACGTGAGCGGAATTGCGCTGCGTACGCTGTGTCACCAGTGGAAACCAGGCGTAAGAGTGGAGACAACGATGCGAGGCAGAGTTCCTCCTCTGTCCTCTGATGGTGACCTATTCAAAGCACATTACGTCTAATTAGAAGATATGGCCCGCACTAATTTGCTAACTGATGAAACACAAACATGTCTCATGATATTAGCAGCGTGGGAGGCATGCTATAGCATTGTCTCTTAATCTCAGCAACTGTCCATTGAGAAAGCATGTTGTGCACTGACCAAGGCTGCTGCATCAATTGTGTGCTTAGCAGGGCTTGAAAACTAAATTGTTTTCAAAACGTTCCATTCCGAACGGTTCAAGCAGGCCTATGTTTAACGTTTTGGTTCTCGAAACCGTTCCGCCACCGAAATATTGGTACTGAATCGGTTCTAAGCGCAGAATTGTGTTCGTTCTTAAAGTTCTGTCACGGTTCCTGGTGGTAATAGGAACCGTGGTAATGGTGGTAATCCACCAAGCACAATACATATGCATACAAGGCATTAAGCCCAAGGAGAATGTAGTTAAACTCTCACAAAACACCAGAGCTACTGGCAGAATAACGTGAGTATGAACGAAGACTCACAATAATAATTTAGCTCTATACAGACAGACCTCATATGCAACTCGGTGCGATCAGTCCGACCAGCTGATCTCATGAACACGATGGAATTCGTACAAGAGTATAGCGACTTGACATGGTCGCAACTCGCGTTTTAATCACTAATCAACCGGCCCTTATCCAAACAATGACGATTGGAGAAGAGACTACGGAATTATTGAGTTGCGCATCACAGTAGCTGCATAGATGAAGCAAACGCACAAACAGACAGATGTGAAAAGATTGCTTCTAGATTAACACCTGCCTGTCGGCAGAAACCATAACCGCATGGTTAAAGGGCAGGGTAATTAACCATTTGATTAGACATAGGAAAATACTCTACTCTGCCTGCTGAATTAATAGGGAAGCTACAGGTGCTATTGGTTAACATTAGTTCTTACTCGTAGCTTCCTGTCCTGAGATCGCCGCCCAGAGCCTTACGGGCAGTAGCGCCCTCTATTGCAAATCCCACGTAAGTGGCGCAAGCGTCACGGGTAACAAGTTCCTTATATTGTGCAATGTTAAGTGCCAAGCGGCGCTTGCGCCCAAAAAATAACTTTGTATTAACAGCTGTATTAACGTGAAAACCGGGTTTAAAACGTCATTACATTCACTTCCTTGTCTGTCCACAAGATGGAGCCCCAGATGCATGGGGCTTGATGACTGACAGTGAAAGTTGGATGGATGAACAACCTGAAATAGTCTCCCAGACATAAGATATGTTAAAATATATGGGGAACAAAAAAAAAAACGTTTTTAACCGGTTTTGTTGATTTCATAATGTTCTGTTTCTGTTCCGGAACAGTTGACAAAATCTCTTATTGTTTACGTTCCTTGTAAAATTCCGTAAATTTCTGTTCGTATTCGGTTTTCGTTTTCGTTCCTTGAAATGGTTCAGAGCCCTGGTCTTAGTAGAAATTGCATACTCGGGGCTGGCTGTGTGGCACCGTCGGTAAGACCTAAAGCTTCACCTAGCCCCATACATTCTTGTGCCTGTGGCTTACAGTTCATGCAGCTGTCGTGGGATCGATTCCCGCCTGCTCCCTTCACGCTAAGTAATAATCAATAGAAGATGGCTATTGTGCCCCCACAAATACCTTTGCACAGGTCATATTCTCGTGTATGCAAATGCAGGACGCTGTGTGTATGCAATGCAGTTTGCAATTAATTTAAAAAATATAAAATTAATACAAATTGTGCACTGAAATGTAATACTTGACACACTAAAAAAATACTGCATGACCTGCAAAAGTATTGTAATGAACGAGTACCGCCTCGTGGAGGAGCTGGGAATAGAGGAACTTACATCGGCAATAGCTGAACTCAGCCATTGCCAAGGTTTGTTCAGACTCTATTTAAGGAGGCGTGTAGGCCGGTGGAGGACCGCCAACGGTGGCGGCCCAGAATTCACCGCGCGTGCATTCACTACACTGCCTCCCCCCGACATGGCCCGCGGTGGCCGCTCCAACTCCACGGCGCCCTCGTGAAGAGGCGGCCCCGCAGGCACCCCGCCTACGGTCCGATCCCACTTCTCGACACCAATGTAGTAAACGAGTACCGCCTCGTGGAGGAGCTGGGAATAGAGGAACTTACATCGGCAATAGCTGAACTCAGCCATTGCCAAGGTTCGTTCGGACTCTATTTAAGGAGGCGTGTAGGCCGGTGGAGGACCGCCAACGGTGGCGGCCCAGAATGCACCGCGCGTGCATTCACTACAGTATGCCATTTGGGTATAAGACGATGCCTGCTCTAGCCAGGCACATGTAGTCATCTGGGGATGTCAGGCTACTCCTTTGTCCTGATTCACAATATTTGATGGCGTTTCCAAAAACAAAGAAAATGACTCCAATGGCAGGTTCAGACCGTGGAATAATGAAAAAAAAAACATGTTTGATGAAGTCAAGATTGTTCATGTTCAGCAGTTATTGTTACAACCTTTTTGTATTGCTATTCATTAAACTAAGAAACAAATAAAATGTGGAATATTCACACACACCATATGTCAAAAACTGGACTACTACTACTACTACTTATAATAATAATAACAATAATAATAATAATAATAATAATAATAATAAGAAGAAGAAGAAGAAGAAGAAGAAGAAATGATTATGATTGTGATTATGATTACTATTATTATTATTCTTCTTATTATTATTTGTAGTATTAGTATTAGTATTAGTATTAGTATTAGTATTAGTATTAGTATTAGTATTAGTATTAGTATTAGTATTAGTATTAGTATCATCATTACATGGCTGCAGCAGAACTAGCCTTTACTGGACTTGATCCTGCTGTTGATCGTGTGTAATTCAGACGGGCAGAACCCGTTATTAAAATCATCCCACAAACCATATAAGCAAGCGAAAAAATAATTTCATGAGAACATAAGTACTTAAAACATAAAATAATACATGAATGAATAAATAATACAATTGAATAAATCACTCAATAAATAAATAAACAAACATAATCCTTACCCTACACCGTTTTATGAAATGTGTGTTGTCGGTCAAACCGAGATTTGCATTAGCTATTCACGACCCTACGCTTCCATCTAGTGGTAGTTTGGTAGTAGTGATCATTTTGGCTAGTAGGACACGGGAAATATTGATGGGTTTATGAGAATGTTTAAATGATGAATTGTAATGATTGTACAATTACAATTAAAACAAATGCAATTTTGAAATATTTATAAGAATAACATTTAAATATTTAAACTGCTTATATTTAATTCGACCCAACTACCTTATTGTTGCCGATACGTTTTCACCAAAATCACAAGGGAGCCACGGAGAAAAAAGTCATGGAACACACACACACACACACACACACCAATTTGATGTGCCAAAATAATTTCTGCAAGATATGAATAGTTATGGATTAATTAAATAATCCTTTTTACGGTAACGTTTTTTGGTATGCATGTGCCAGCTTTTATGTTCATCGACACGCTTATGTA
>OMKY01251889.1:9268-21575 GCA_900302395.1 Bregmaceros cantori | reverse complement strand
GTTAGCTTCCATCTGATTCCGTTTTCTCCCTGTCCAACTGTTCTTCTCATGACCCAATCCATCACTATCAGGAATAAGAATCCTGACATATTGCAGCCTTGTTTTACACCTGTTTTTATGTCGAACCATTCACATATTTCTCCTTGGTCTTCTACTGCACATTGAAAGTCTTCGTAGAATGCTCTGACCATTCTCACCATCTTCTCAGGGATTCCATACTTTTCCATGATTAGCCACAGGCTTTTGTGATGGACAGAGTCAAAAGCCTTTTCAAAGTCAACAAAGTTCATGTATGATATTGAATAGCCTTAATTGCCGCAATTGTCTCTTTCGACCACCTCTCATCTGGGCTAACCAACAATAGTCAATTCCGTTCTAAATTTAAAAATGAATAATAATGAATCTGTTTTGGTTCATATATTAGTCATTGCGGTAGCACACATAAGTGGACAGTATATGTAAACATTTTAGATCTGTTGTATGAAGACTACATTAAATAATGTGTATGCAATGTCTTTATGATGGAGACAGTGGCATAACAGATACAATTTGTTTAAAAATGATTTCCAAAAATGTGAGTATTGCTTTTCAAAACAGCTAATTCAACTACTTATTAAACTATGACTTATGTTAAGGAAATCCATTCATTTTTAGACAAATACTTCACTACCCAGACACCTAAGCCCAAATCTGGGTTCTCACGTTGTGATGCGTGATTTCACCCCTGCCCTGCCACTTCAAAGAATCTAACTCTCTTCACTGTAAACTGTTGATTGCCCAATGCTGTGATTGGTCAAAAAGCCCATCTCACGCTTGCTTGTCCAATAATACCTCGTAGGATAGAAGAATGTCCCTGCGTTGTGTGGTTGAAAAAGAGTTCATGCTTTCTGTAACATTGGTGTGCTTAACGCAGGGCGTGTCGGACACACCTCCAACCTGAGTGATATCCATTTTCTCTCTCCACTCGCCTCAGACAGAATGCTAGCTTTGATTAGCCATGCTACTGGGAATGCTAGCTTTGATTAGCCATGCTACTGGGAATGCTAGCTTTGACTAGCCATGCTACTGGGAATGCTAGCTTTGACTAGTCATGCTACTGGGAATGCTAGCTTTGATTAGCCATGCTACTGGGAATACTAGGTTTGATTAGCCATGCTTCTGGGAATACTAGCTTTGACTAGCCATGCTACTGGGAATGCTAGCTTTGATTAGCCATGCTACTGGGAATGCTAGCTTTGATTAGCCATGTTACTGGGAATGAGATCTCCTTCAGTCATACATTTATAGAATCGTGGAGTTTAAAAGCATCCGCTGTGCGTAGGTACGTGGAACTAAAATTAGTTTCCAGGGAATGGTTTGGGCTGCGCCACACCCTGGTGGGTCGAGGGGTGTTTCAGGGGAATCATAAACATTGGCAGATCTGATTATCAAGGAGGAACTTGTCAGTTGTTGTGAGAAACGCTTGGTGGATGGAGTGGACTTCAGGTAGTTCCGGAGTGCATTCCACGGACAGAGCCGCCTGTCCAAATGTTGATGTTCATCAACATTTAGATTAGGACTCGCTCTCGTACTGCAGTGCTGGCTACTAGTTGGATGTATTCACACAGTGTGGAGGAGGCACCAAGGTATAGTATTGTAATGCAAGCGCCCCTCGTGGAGGAGCTGGGGAAAGAGGAACTCGGGTCGACAATAACTGAGCCCAGTCATTGTCAAGCTTCGTTCTGACTCTTTATATAGAGGCGTGTAGGCACATGCAGGACTGCCAACGGTGGCGGCGCAGAATGCACCGCACGTGCATTCACTACAGTATATTTTGTGTATTAGTATGAGGTTTGCGTGTTTAATCTGATTGTCAAGATTTAGCAGGCCACAATTTTTGTAGGCATGGCAGTGGTGGTAGGGCCTCTCTTTCTTATCTAGGATTTTGTCTGCTCTTCACTCAATTTGCCTCATCGTGGAGGATGGGGCTCGACTCCACCACGTAATACAGTAAAGACGTGAAGTTATCACGTGGTACACGGCAAATGCGTCTTCCTTTAGGTTGTGGGACCTCCATGTTGTGTTAGATTCCCTGATGGGCTTCCTTGCAGCTTGTGGATAGAAAGGACTTTGTTTTTTGGAGGAGTTATTTGTGTTGCGCCTCCGCTGGCGTGCCGAGGCCCCACACTAACACGGCATTGAGTAATGTGTCACTGCTGGGGTGTCCCCGTTTGCAGACCGCGTCCCATTTGCAAACAATACGGAAGAGAGAAGAGATGTTTGCTTGTATTTCTGTTGGCAAGCAGAACGCAGAAACACACATACGCTGCCACCCGGCTAGAAGGCAAAATGTTTAAAGCAATTGTCACCGCAGTCACATGGAATGCCATTTGATTTAAATTTCAAAGTTTCTTTTTTTTTAAGTTATTTTTTCCGGCGTCAGCGCCGTTTTACAATTTTTTATTGGATAGGATTAGTCGGAAACTAATAAAGGATTAGTCGGAAACTAAAAACTAATGAAGAGATCGGGGGTAGACATTGCAGACAAGTCGACGAGCGTAGTCGAACTCGCGAGACTGCGGACGCTGCAGTAAGTGCAGCGCCACTGACATGAATGGGGTCGCGTTAGGTGCGGTGTCCATAACCACTCGGCCAACGCGGACCCCAATTTCAAAGTTTCTGTGAGGCATTTGACCATATTCTTATAGTTAATTACGGTGTCTAGTTAGTTTCCTGGTGGCTCTGGTTACTGTGTCCACATATTTTAGTTTCCTGGTGTCTCTGGTTAGTGTGTCCACATGTGTTAGTTTCATGGTGTCTCTGGTTAATGTGTCCACATGCGTTAGTTTCCTGGTGGCTCTGGTTAATGTGTCCACATGCGTTAGTTTCCTGGTGGCTCTGGTTAATGTGTCCACATGCGTTAGTTTCCTGGTGTCTCTGGTTAATGTGTCCACATGCGTTAGTTTCCTGGTGGCTCTGGTTAATGTGTCCACATGCGTTAGTTTCCTGGTGGCTCTGGTTAATGTGTCCACATGCGTTAGTTTCCTGGTGGCTCTGGTTAATGTGTCCACATGCGTTAGTTTCCTGGTGGCTCTGGTTAATGTGTCCACATGCGTTAGTTTCCTGGTGGCTCTGGTTAGTGTGTCCACATGTGTTAGTTTCCTGGTGTCTCTGGTTAGTGTGTCCACATATTTTATTTTCCTGGTGCGTTATTTGGTTTTGATAGGATGAGCGAGGATGTTCATTGAGTGACCTGCAAACTGCAATCTCCTAGTGCTGACAATACTGGACACTGGAGGGAGATCACCATAGATTTAATATTTATTTGCATGACTTTTCCAAGAGAGACATTTCACTCGCATTAGAAGAAGAGTGCTATTAGTTCAACTTATCAATTCACAGCACAGTAGGCGCGACACGTGACAGCTTAGGAAGCTTCTTGTCTCGCAGAGAGCCCGCCTCAACGCGGACTCTGGACTCCAGACCTAAACGCACATCCGAACGATGCGTGGACGATTCGTTTGGTTTGACTCGCCAGGCTAGCTGTAAAGATGTCCTTGTTTTTTGTATCATTTCACTGAGTCTCGGGGGCAGTTTGTGTGGTAAAAAAAAAACATTTTTTATGATCCAATTAGCAATGATGCACCGGCACATAAAAGCCAAGCAGAGAGCGCAGAGTGAGATATCGTGGCCGGTGGCCCATCACCGGTGCGCCTCCAGGCTTTCATTTGCGGGTCGATTAAGCACTTTGCATGACGGGCTAATAAGTGTCGCGTGCGGAGGAGCATCTAATGGGAAATGTAAATGGAGAGCACCCGTTGGGCCGCAGACTTCTGGGCTGACGGACATTAAGGACAACTTTTTAAGCTGCAGGAGGAACATCACGCATGCACTCGCTGTTCACTGGTCCGCGGAGGAACGAGCGAAGCACAGAGCACACATTTCATTGGGTTCTAATCAGGGCCATAAAACAACCGTCCGTTTAGGGGCACCCAACATTGTTGCCGGTGTAGTCTAGTAGAGAGGGTTAGCCCTCACCATTCCGAGTCGTCGCCATTCCGAAGGCAGTATAGACGAGTTTACTCGCTAAATACACGGGGTTGACATTTTGAAAATACGATTTGAAGTTACTCACTCAGTGTGGTCACATGTTCTTCTGGACCAATTGGATGGCGGCATTCACTGGTTGGACAAAAATGAGTAAAGCAGGTTATGTTGTTATTTTTTCCGGCGTCAGTTTTTTCGCCCGTTTTTCCATCTTTATTGGATAGGAGTAGTCGGAAACTGGGTTGAAGAGATCGGGGTAGACATTGCAGATAAGTCGATGAGCATAGTCGACGAGCATAGTCGAACTCGCGTTATGTTTTTGGTCGCATTGGTTTGTCCCCAGGATAAATGAAAAGGCTGTAACTTTTGTTGATCCACACCTGACCTTTGAAAAGTGTGTTTTGATGTCTGTCAACATCACTTTCCACAAATTAAGCTTCGAGGACTTTCGACGATGCCAGGAACACACTGTGAAGGGTGAGCCAACTCCACCGGCGTTCATTAAGATGACAGCAGCTGCAGGAGGGAAAGGCTGTCCATTAACTGCCGTAACCACAGAGGTACTCGTGTAGCTGTAACTGTAGCCCCTTCTACCAGCCCCGTTTACATGGCACCAAAAAGACTAAATATAATCAGCTCATAGGCAGGGCTTTGAACCGGTTTAAGGAACAAAAACGAAAACAATGAACTTTTAGTGTTTTCCAGGGAACGGAAACGAAACCGGAAACGTTATTATTTTTTATGTTCCGGAACAGGAACACTTATTTAAAAATAATGGTAACCGATTAATACCGGTTTTATTTCGTTCCTCAAAGGAGTCCACTTCGGGATAACTTCAGAAATAAAACAAGAGTATTTAGAAAATCTATGATGCAGCAGTGAAGTAGGAATCGTTGCAGGACTCTCTGCAGCGTGTTGTTGTGGGTTCGCCCCGACACGCAACGAGACCTCGGCTGTACAGCGCTACCAGCGGGCCTCTGTAGTGAGTCTCTGTGGGTTCGCAGCAACAAATATTACAAAGCATTAAACAGCTGACAAGAACGAAATTAACCGTTGCGGGAACAATATTTTTTTGTTCTAACCGGTTCAGGAACGTCAATTTATTGGTGGAACACGTAACTGGAAACGTTATAATTCTGTTTCTGTTCGGAACGAACCGATTGGGAAAAAATATTGGTTCAAAGCCCTGCTTATAGGTGGATCTGGTTGAAAATTGCTCATGTATACACCTCCACGGATCTGCTTCAAGTGGATTGGAATACATTTTGAAGTGGACTACACAGGTGGTCTACGCCGAGGTGATCACCTCGTTCAAGATCAACATTTACTGTGGCTCTAATCCAGTGGTTCTCAAACCTTTCATACAAAGTACAACCTGAGAAACTATTGGTCCAAGCACCACCATGTTGATCAAGGGGGAAAAAAAAGGATATATATATATATATATATATATAAATAAAGCGATAGATGGCAAACAAAGGTTTAAGTACATTGAACAAAACCTAGCTTTACTTTCACCTCTCTAAATGTCTAAATTTAAAAGTACCATTGCGTGTATCTATATTTAGTTGACATGGACACACATTTCATTTTTCACTCCTATCCATTTATTTTCCAACAAATTATATAAATTGTGATTCAGATCATTCAAATAATAATTTATCAACAAAGGTGTGTGAACATAAATGAATTCCTTGCATGTGCTAAAATATGATTTACTAATTATATTCTTTGATAAGTGCAACAATTTCCAAAGTTGGTTTAAATATACATTTTTATATCTTTCCATTTTATACAGTTTGATTAACAAATAATGTTATTTTAACAAATGCAATTTGCAAATAGTCGTTTACTTATTTAATAACCTTTAAGAACATAAATACGACTCAAATCACATACTGTGATCTTCTGCTGACATTCTATAATGCGCGTACCATTGTGTGCTCGGCGTACCACAATTTGCGAACCACTGCTCTAATCACTTCATGAAGCTACTCTAGAGCATTAACACACCGAATCTGGGACATCCGTTATAAAGTTATTGCGTCTTCTCTCCGCTGTGTTTTTTTTCTTTTTTTTTTGGCCTGAGGAGAAATGCTGGCGTACAACAAGCTGACAACACCAGCTGTCATTTCTGGTCTCATCAGGGTGGGATTACAAGACCTTATATTTTTATGTTTCATTCCGTTCTGTTAATGAATTTGAGAGGAGTCTGTCAGCATTCTGCTAAACTGACTGCTACAGCTAAACAACATATCTTACCTTTGATATAAATGAATATACAAATATACATATAAATATACAGTTTTTTATTTTGTCAATTCCCAGGAATGCTCACCATAGATTTTTTTGGGGGGTTGAATAGTTGCAATATTTGACACCCCTACTCCCTTCAAACATGTGGCACATTCCAGGAAGCTTCACTGATTCATAGCCAATGGGAAGAGACATCTGATGATGTAGCCAATCAGGACAATGGAGGCGTGACTTTACAAGTTGCATTTCAGCAGAGATGGCAAGTACCCAGATTTCTTACTTGAGTAAAAGTAAAATACATTCATGAAAAAAAACAACTCGAGTAGGACTGCAAAGTACCAATCCAAGTATTTACTTGAGTAAAGTAAAAAGTGCAGGCTGAGAAATGTACTCAAAACGTTTTTTTGAAACTAAAAAGTACATGCTCTAAAATGTTCTCAAAAGTATTTTTGAAAGTATAAAAGTACAAAGTACTAAACCTAAATTTGCCTTAACACTTTACAGATATATATTTTTGAGGGGCACACCCAGAGATTAAATGAAAACAACTTATTAACTGCTACTGTACTCAGTACATTACCAAGTACCGCCCCATACTGACTCAAAAAAAAAAGAAAAAAGTAATGACCATGTTTTGGGAAAAGTAAGGAGTAGAAGTACTGATATTTTTGTTAAAAATCTACTGAGTAGAAGTAAAAAGTACTCACTGAAAAAAGTACTTCCAAAAGTACAGATACTTGAAAATTCTACTTAAGTACTGTACTTAAGTATTTGTACTTTGTTACTTGCCATCTCTGCATTTCAGCAACACAGACCACAAAACAAACAAAATAATTTAAGCTTGGTGGAGGAGAAGGGTTTTAGAAGGGTTGTTAGAAGGGTTTTTAGAAGGGTTCTTAGAAGGGTTTTTAGAAGGGTTGTTAGAAGGGTTTTTAGAAGGGTTTTTAGAAGGGTTTTTAGAAGGGTTTTTAAGAAGGGTTTTTAGATGTGTTTTTAAGAAGGGTTTTTAGATGGGTTCTTAGAAGGGTTCTGAAAGAGCGAGTAAGGGGAGTGAGTTCAGACCTGAAAGTGTGAGCAGTTCTGAAAAGTAAAATTGACACATTATTCATGGCACTATAAGCAGTCATCATTGTTGCCAATAATTTGAATAAATGATCCCAAAATAAATGAATGAATAATAAAAAAAAAAACACCACTCAGTGATCAGGTGTTGTGACTTCCAGCAGCATCAAATTACCAAAGTGCATCAGGATCTTCTATGTGTGAATGTCACATGACTGGCATTCCTCCACACAGTGGACCTGTTTTCAATGTGCACAACTCACACAGCATAACTCCTAAATAAATACTTACACATATCGCTCTCGTCCTGCTCAGATCGCATTAGATCACGTATTACTTTGTCATGGGCTATGTCGCCGTGAGTGTGCGCATAGCCACTTTGAAATGGTCTATACCAGCTATTCCCAAACGGGAGTCCCCGGACCACTGTTGGGGGTCCACCGAGCGGCCGAGGTCTATTTGCGCTTAGGGACGAATTGAGCGATCTGAGCTGCAGTACATTCTCCTGCCACAAGAGGGGAGTGAAGCATCTTATAAGCCCAATGCAGCTAGCCGTCAGCTAGATGGTTTAAGTGAGTTTTTGAATAAATAAAACCCTGACGGCGTTAATTGTCATTAATAGATATACACATTTGTTCACCAATTTAAAGATATAGTATGCAGTTTTTCACAGTATTCCAAATGCTGCTACAATGTTATTTTGTGGTTCAATTAATTATTTTACAAAAAGATGACATGAAATATTGAAATGTTGAAGTCTTCAACAGCATAATTTATGTACAGATTTAGATTTTAGATTAGATGTGCACCATAAACAATGGAGTAAATGCTTTTGGTTGATGATAGTGTGTGTTTTATGTTGTGTATGCTGTGTTGTTTTGTTGTTTTTAAGATGGATTGGTGACACTGTAATTTCCTGCAAAGGATCAAATAAAGGATCAATCAAGAAAAGGGGGTCCTTGGGATGAAAAAGGTTGGGAACCCCTGGTCTATACTACAAGTGAGGAGGTCAGAAAGTGTCTAGTGCAGCTATGCATCTATTCCAGCTGGCTATGTGTCGTTCAGGAGATGTTGAACTAGGCCAGGGTCCACATATTATCCATACATGCAGTGGTGTGTGAACAAAGCATGTCAGGCATTCAAGGTTGTACCGTTTAATTGAATCAGAACGGCAGGGTGTACGTACTAATTGACAGCTTCCTATGGATCGAGTGGGCTCCGCTGAAGTGTGCGAGCAGGCAGCGCGTCGTTCATTTGCTCGATAAGTGTGTGTTGTGATGAACAGATTGACGAGCTGCCACCAAACATGGCCGGCCGGCGACAGG
The DNA here is from genome assembly GCA_900302395.1 of Bregmaceros cantori. Lineage (NCBI taxonomy): Eukaryota > Metazoa > Chordata > Actinopteri > Gadiformes > Bregmacerotidae > Bregmaceros > Bregmaceros cantori. The sequence continues at coordinate 12,906 of OMKY01251889.1, read as the reverse complement.
TGATTGACGTCTGAACAGCGGTAATGCGATTGACCAAACTCGGTGTCAGATAGTATGACTTGTGTTCCTGCCGAACTGTCTGTAAATTGTTTCACATACACACATATACACACACCTGGAGCCATCTAGTCCAGTAAGCAGGGCTTGAAAACAAAATTATTTTTAAAAAAGTTCCGTTCCGAACGGTTCACACAGGCCTATGTTTAATGTTTTCGTTCTCGGAACTGTTCCGCCACCAGAATATTGGTCCTGAACTGGTTCGGAATGCAAACATTTTGTTCGTTCTTAAAGTTCCTTATATTGTGCAATGTTAAGTGTAGATATAGTTAGTACATATATATTTGGTGGACTTTCAAACTTCAGTGCATCTGTATTAATGTGAAACCGGGTTTAAAACACCATTACATTCACTTCCTGGTCTCTCCACAAGATAGAGCCCCAGATGCATGGGACTTGATGACTGACAGTGAAAGTTGGATGGATGCACAACCGGCCTCCCAGACATAGGATATGTTAAAATATATAGAGAACAAAACGTTTTTAACCCGTTTTGTTCCGCTATTATTATTTGATCCACGTCTCGGTTTCTGCGGACCAATGAGAGCCGCTTTGAGGCAGGCTCTTTGAGACGAGATGCTTCCTACTCCGTCGCTGGTCACACCTACTGTTCAGTGATAACTTTTATAATCTATCTAATCTAATAATAATCTCATCGACTCCAGACCTAAACACACGGTTGAGCGATACATGGACATGATACGATCTTTATTTGTCATTGGCTTGAAATTTGTTATGTAGAACATACATCAACACTGTCATGACCAGAGATGGCAAAAAAAAAAATGGGATTTCTTACTTAAGTAAGAGTAAAATAGCTAAAAATCTACTCAAGTAAAGTTATTGGCTCAGAAAGGTACAGGCTCAGAAATGTACTCAAAGTATTTTTGAAAGTAAAAAGTACATGCTCTAAAATGTACTCAAAAGTATTTTTGAAAGTATAAAGTACTACAAATAAAATTGTATGTAAAATGCATTTTTTCAATGTTAGTTTGTCAATGTTATTGCTCGAATACATTAACAACCAGCCTAATTTAGTTTATATCTTTGGACTAAATGAAATCCACTTATTAACTGGGACTGTACTCGGTACATCAGCGCCCCCTACTGACTAATATTATAGACGTTGTCCTACCCCGTCAATGCAAAAAAAAAAGTAGCAAGTCTGTTTTGGTAGAAGTAAGGAGTAGAAGTACAGATATTTTTGTTAAAAATTTACTCACTACAAGTAAAAAGTAATCACAGAAAAAATAACTTCTAAAAGTACAGATACTTGAACATTTTACTTAAGTACAGTACTTGAGTATTTGTACTTTGTTACTTGCCTCCTCTGGTCATGACCAATTGGAAACAGACATGTTCATACATGGAGACAGCAAGACACAGCACTTTTCATCACAGACCTTATCTTCAGTTGGCTGACTATGCATACAATGTTTGTGTATTCATAATTACTGTAGGCCTATATGAGTAGGATGATTAAATAATTGTTGTCCACATTGTGATTAATGATGACTATTATGATGATGTATCATGATAATCATCCCTCTAAATTACATGAATGTTCAGGACTTGACCTGCCAACCCTCAACAGAATGACACTGGACTGAGGCCTCTGGAGGAAGCTGACCCATGTTGGTGCACAGTCTGCTACAAATTGAGATATTGAGGCTAGCCGCATCAGTGTTATTTATTAAATAATGAATGAGAGCCCTGCAGTGAATCCTGATGAATCAAACAACTCTACGAGAGTTGGGCCCTAAAAGAAAGTGCCATTTTAACAAGCCCTGGCCGGCCCACGTTAACGAGCTAATTAGCAAACAGTGCGAGTCGTAGCATGTGCAGGGAGGCGTCCATTAGAGAGATTAATCCGCCTTCCGTGATGACAGGAGGTTTGCAGCAGGCAACATGTCCAGATTAGGGATGTAACACAGCTGGGGGCGTGTCCGGACGAGCACGTATAGGTTCATGAGCTGATGATATATATAATTTTTTTTTTTGTTATTTTTTTCTGCCGTCAGTGCCGTTTTTCTATCTTTATTGGATAGGATTGGTCGGAAACTGGGTTGAAGAGATCGGGCGTGGACATTGTAGACAAGTCGACGAGCGTAGTCGAACTCGCGACACTGCGGTAGACACAGCGCCACCAACATGAATGAGGTTGCGTTAGGTGCGGTGTCCGTTTTCAGGATACACCCTAAGCAGCCAGGACAACTGCAAAGGCTTAGTTTTATGATGTGGAGTCTATTTTCTTTTTGGTGAATTCAGACCTCAGATATGAGATGTTTCCTCAGGTTCCTCTGCATCTTGTATAGAGAACACGTCACGAACGAAGAAGTGAAAGCCAGAATAAAACAAGCGATTGGACCATATGAAGATCTACTAAGCACAGTCAAAAAAATGAAAACTTAAATGGTACGGACGTGTCACAAGATCCCAAGGACTCTCAAAAACCGGCCGAGGACAGAGAGGGATGGAGAGAGCTGGTTGCTAAGTCTTCAGTGGCGCCCGAACAGTCAGACAGACTACGGGAGTGATGATGTTGATGAGTATCTGTGGTATGTAAGTGTGTTTGTATATACTTGCAATTTTTTTATGAACGCTTTCATGAATGTATTGGACGACTGAGCGTACCCCCGGAGGAGTAGTGATCAAGTGATGTGAGAGCTAATGGAGGTCTTGAATAAAAATAAATAAATCACTGCAGCTATTCGTTGCAGAACTTTAAGTTACTGAGTACTCCACCACAGACACCACTGGCAACCAAGAGGCAACAATCAGGCTATGTGACATGAACTTGAAAAGGGTCCAGACTTTTAAATACCTTGGCTCAATGGTGGATGAAACTGCTGGAAAGGAGGAGATACATCTTAGAATCCAGTGTGGATGGAACAACTGGAGGAACGTATCAGAGTGTTGTGCGACAGAAGAGTCCCAGTTAGACTGAAGGGCAAAGTTAAACCAGCTGTAACAAATGGTTTGTAAGCCGCACCGTTAAAGAAGATAGAAGAGAAGAAATTGGACGTGGCAGAGATGAAGATGCTGAGATTGGTGGTTACACGTAGTTACACGTAGAGACAAGATAAGAAACAAGGAACAATGAAAGTTGTTATGATTCGTACAGCGAGAATAAAGGAATAAAGGACTCAGTCAGGAATGCAATGAAAGTTTGGATGACTGAATGGCAACCTTCATCCGTCTACTGCAACACAGGAATCAAACACAAAACATTTGTAGCACACAGTGTGCGAATGCAAACAAAAGCAATAGTGCACAGGCAATGAGAGTCTCTGAACACGAAGAATAAATGTCCCTAATGAACTAAAATTAGAGAAAGTACTCATCTCCGAGGTTTGGTCCGGGACCGGTGAGCCGGATCTAGAGGTGGAGATGAAGATGATTCCTGCAGTAGTGAAGAGTTGCCTCTGGTTACTTCGATGACTGCTAAGCTAGGCGGCTAACAATAAGCTACACTGAGAGCTCAGGGAGCGTAGAGAGAGGAAGATCTGGCTATACAAAACATAAACTGTCTCCTCAGTTCTCACCGAGAGAGAAACAGGACGTCGCATCGGCCCAGCGCC
>OMKY01251883.1:0-11140 GCA_900302395.1 Bregmaceros cantori | reverse complement strand
GTGGTGGCTAACAAAAAACACACAAAACGCTCACCAATTCAAAATCCGACCACCAGATGTCGCTGTGTGATCAGTTACACATCATCTCCCTTGCATTGTTCATCATTTCACAAGAATATTGATGAAATACAGTCAAAATCCGACTTAAAGTTACTCACCGAGTGGTCACATGTTCTTCTGGACCAATAGGCTGGAACGAGTTGAACTGATTATTAAATCATGCGTTTGTGGGTCACGGATCCGCACGAGAGCATTTGGGTGAGGAATAGCATGTCACAAGTTACCACCACGATTTTTAAATAGCCCTGTAGGTGTGTGCTCCTACCGAATACACATGTTGAAAAAATAGCAAAATACACGGCAGGTAAATGACACCGGAAGTGACGTTCAGACAACGGAAGTACCCCCCGAACTTGTCTATTAGGTTGGATCTTGTTACGGTTCCTGCTGGTAGTTGTTTACAACTACCATTGAACATGCAATAGGGAAGTTTGGATGTGGGGATGCATGTTAAAGGTGCGTGCTTGGTGGAACTGGATACAATACTGGGCATTAAGCCCAAGGAGAGTGTTGTGGAATTCCCTCAGTATGCCAGAGATACTGGCTGAATAGCATGAGTAAAGATTGAACTCAAGAAAATAATTTAGCTCTAGGCAGACAAACCGTGCGAACCAGCTAGCCTCATACACACAGATGGAATTCGTACAAGTGTATTTGTGGCTCGAGACTGCCACAACTCGCCGAGTGTGATAATCATTGGTAGCCAGTATTGGAGAAGGGACTACGGAGTGTTTTGAGTCGCTAGTTACAGTTTGCTGCTAGAGGGAAGGAGCTACGCACGAACAGGCGAGAGTGGAAAAAGCGTCTTAGCGTTAACTCCCGCCTGACGGCAGAAAACCATAACCGCATGGTGGAGGCAGAGTTATTTAACCATTAGGTAGGTAAAAGGTGATACTCAGCCTCGGGTTCCAAGACAATGCCAGCAGGCTGAACCGGACGGAGCCTGCTGCTTAAATAATAGGAGCCACAGGTGCTAGTCGTTAGCATTAGCATTTCTTACTCGTGACTCCTCCTGGGACTGGCGCCAAGCGCCTTAAGGGCATAGCGCCCTCTACCGCAAATCCCAGGCTATTGTAAGTGGCGCCAGAGCGCCACTGGTGACAGATATTAAACAAAACAACGGCCAGCAATTGAAGCAGATTAAGAATAAAGTTTAGCCAAATGTTTTGGGGTCTCAATAAGGACTGAGCAACCATTCCGCATGGCTTTGCCGTTTGTTTGTACTGCCCAAAACAGTGTAAAGACCATAATTACCTGTGCCGTTGCGGTGCAGATTATGTTTTTGGTCACGTTGGTTTTTCCCCTGGATAACTGAAAAAGTTGAGCACGGATCTGGATGAAATTTTGCAGAGTTATTTAGAATGCCAAAACAAAAGAAGTGATTATGAATACATAATCATACTTAATCACCGACTTAACAATCGATCGCTGTGCAGTCACGTGAGTAGACTTCCGGGTCCAGGGGCCCCTGGGAAATGTAGTTGGCATGTTCGCCGGTGGCGTCAATCGCAATCGCGCTACTCTACGAACACTTGCATTGATAATGGGTTGCCACACATGCTGCTAGCACTAACAGTACTACATTTTTGTACCACTACGGCACGGGTTTGCAATCACTGAGTGCTTCTAGTTTTTATCTTCGATACGCACAGGCCAACAAAGGCCAGCCAGGAAGCAGGCGACTCGCCACCAGGAAAGGTGATGGGGGTGGCAAGATGTCTCCTAGCTTGTGCTGACCATTTGTAGGGAAATTTGTGCCCAGTGGAATAATGCAAATTTTTCTCCACCACATCGCAACCAGAGATGGCAAATCCAGTTCTAGAAAGCAAAAATCCTGCCATGTTTTGGCTCTACCTGCGCACTGCAAATAGCAGCTGCTCCTAATTAGAGAAGCTCTTCAGTTGGGTTGATCTGCTAATCAGTGACACCTGTTTGCAGTGCATTTCTACGCTGGGTAGAAGCCAAAATGTGGCTGGACTTCTACTTTCTGGAGCTGGATTTGCCATCTCTGATCGCAACACACCCATCGTCAAACAACTGGGTATATTAGCTTGCAGCAAGGAGCCTATCAATACATCTTAAACAAAGCACACGCCGGGCGATTGAAGGAAGATTTATCTGCCGCGGCTCAGCTCCAGTAGGCTGGACTCTACACAATGTGGTCCGCCCGTGCCAGTTTGTGGCCACGCCAACAGCCGTTACGTGAAAGGTTGTTTGGAGGTGTTTCTCTAAAGCGTCGGGATGACGTCAGTGGATGAAAGCGATCCCAGAATCTCAGTGTAGAACTGGACTTGTGTGTGAAAGGCTTTAGTCAATGTCGTTTGAGGACGTGCCATAGATTCGATGCCGCTGTAAACGCTGCTTTCACAAATAATTATATCCTCGAAGCACGGGGGATGTAATGGTTTTGTGTTCGCCGACGCCACATTCGCCACATCGTGGCAGATCCTTTGTCTTAATGCGAAAACAATAACAAAAGCAAAAGCCATCTTCTCATTGTATTGACAGCGGAGACTAGCAGACGTTCAGTATCTGACCGTGAGGGGAAGCAATCTCACGGTGCCGTGTGCGTTGTGGTCTTAAACGACAGCAATAAGATTATGTATGGGGCTGCCTTGGTGCAGTGTCTTTAACGGCTACGCCATGGGGGCAGCCTTGTTAACGTGATAACTTTGAAACGGATTAATTTGTCCCAGATTCGGCATCTTAATGCTCTAGGGTAGGTTTGGGACTGATATGACTTTGGATTTCAAGATTGCTGAATTAAAAATTGACAAACTGAAACTACGCTTGCGACTAATCCTATCCAATAAAAGATGGAAAAAAATAACTTAAAAAAAAAATAAAAAATCGGTCCGATCTTAGGAATAGTCGCACAACCTGAAAATTGTGACAAAATGGGTCAAAAATTGCGGCTCAAATACTATTTGCTGCCTGGAAATGATATCTCTCGCCCAGCTGTTGAGCCAGCGGCTCTATGGCTGTCTGGGAGGTGTGGACCGGCTACCGTGCTTTGGCCTCAGCACCTCCCTGATCCCCCCTTCTCCCCCTCTCCAAAAAGCATTCCATCCCGGCCGCCGCAGGCTGTGTCGCGTTGAGAGGAACGATGTGGCTACTGTAGCTGCTAAGAGATTAGATTGGGATCCGGCTAAAGTAAACGCCCTCTCAAGTCTAACATCAGGTGCCATTGTTGACTGTCCTTAGGAAATGAACACAGGAGTCTGTGGCTCTACTCGCCGGACACGCTGTTTTCTGCTTTACTCTTCAACGAGAACACTTGGACATTTTTTTCTGTAACTGTAACAATACATTTTTTATCATGGTCGTAGATACCGGGCAGCACCATATTAACCCTTAGACAGAGATGGGCAGTAACGCATTACATTTACTCCATTACAATTTTTTGTGTACTTTTTTACGTCTGGAGTAAATTTCTCACAAGTTAGTTTCTACTTTTACTCAAGTAAATTTGAGGTGAAAAAAAAATACTTTTTACTGAATGTCAGCAATTCGTTACTCGTTACGTTAACTTGGTCTTTAGCGACACCCGTTGGGAACTGTTGGCACATATGTTGGTGTCATCTCTCTCTCTCTCTCTCTCTCTCTCTCTCTCTCTATCTATCTCTCTCTCTCTTTCTTGCTCTCTCCCTCTCTTGCTCTCTCTCTCTCTCTCTATCTCGGCCTCTCTCTCTCTCCCTATCTCGGCCTCTCTCTCGGTCTATCTCTCGGGCGCGCTCTCTTTCTCTCTCCCTCCCTCTCGGGCACTCTCGCTCTAATTTATTTATTTTATTGAAAAGTACTCAGTACTTTTGTTACTTAAGTAACTTTTTTGTGGATTACTTTTTAACTTTTACTTGAGTAACCATTTGGATGACTACTTTTGACTTTTACTTTGGTAATATTTTGCTGGGGTAACAATACTTTTACTCAACAATAAGTAATTTTTATGGCTACTCTGCCCATATTAACCCTTAGGTGCTTAAAGGAGCTCATTGAGTCTTTCATTTCATTTGATCTGCATTTTGTCTGTGATCAGGCTACTTCAAAATTCATGGGTGCATAGGATGTGTTTTTCACTAAACTTTAATACCAACAATTATTTTTTTTTCAAGATACCCCACATCGTGTCAATCAGTTTGCATCTCCCTAACGGTTAATAAACTAGAGGTATGCAGTCAACTGCTAAAGGGATATCCCCAAAAGGCGATAGAGGCATCTTGTTATTATTATTATTATTATTTTGTATGAAGTTTTGTAGTTGTTGGAAATGACGAACGGAAAAAAGTGATTACATTTTGTAATCTGTGTTTACCGCAGTCACGTGACCAGACTTCCGGGTCACGGTGGGTAAAGTAGTTTTTGCAGTGATAATAAGTTGCCACACATACTGCTAGTACTAAAAGTACTTTTTTTGGTTTGTTTCAAAATGTATTTATTCATAAGAATAAAAAAAAAAAACGTATAAAATCAATGTTAGGCGGCCGAGATTTCCAGTTAAGATTAACAAATTGCATTTTACTCCGCAGATACAACAGATTTTCCTCATGGTCACATTTTTTTTATTATTCAGCCAACCTGGAAAGTGTTTGCCTTTAAAATCTACTCAGTTCATGAACCTACCCTAGAGCATGATCACACCGAATCTAGGACAAATCCATCCATCCGTTCAAATGATCATGTTCCTAAGATCATTTTCTTTTTATGTTGCTTTTCCCGCGCAAGCATCATTTTCAGAATTGTATTGACAGTGGCTGTGTCCGAAATCGTTACCTATCCCCTACTCCCTAACCCCCATATAGTGCACTCACTTATAGTGCACTCAACGGCCAAGATTTTGGACAATAGAGTTGGCACCGTTGAAAATTATTATAAAATCTAAAAATATGCTTATAATATTTACTGCCACCATCCCATTTTTTTGAAGATTAGGTCATTTTTTGTTTTTAAAGTTATTTTTTCATTCTTTATTGAGAGAGATAGCGACAGAATTAATTTGAAACCGAGATGAAGAGTTGGGGGTAAACATTGCAGAAATGCCGGACAGGGGATTGGAACCTATGGCGCTGCTCGACCTATGGTCGGGGGGGGGGGGACGCGCTCTCTAACCGCTCGGCCACCGCGCCACCCCCTTAGGTCATTTTTGAAAACGTCTCGCAATGCATTGTGGGTTATATTGCTCCGTCCAGGGCACATCCGATGTCCACTACTCATTGCGGTGCATTGTGGGATACTTTCAGTGCACTATATAGGGTACATGGAGAATTCGGACACCCCTACAAAATGCCGTGGCGCTATATGGGGGATAGGGAGCGACTTCGGACACAGCCAGTGTTAATGTGAAAGGGAGAATGAGAGAGCGGGGACTAGCGGGCGTGCAGTATATATGACCATGAGGGCAAGCGATCTCACTGCGGTGCATGTGCTGTGGTCTTAATCCAAATCCAAAACTATGTACGGGGCTGCCTTGGAGTAGTGCCTTTTTGCCTGCTACTCGACTAACAGTTGACATTTTTAAAAATGGTTAACGCTGATGGTCAGTTAAATGCTCAGTAAGCAGATATGGGCAGAGTAGCCATAAAAATGACTCAAGTAAAAGTATTGTTACCTCAGCAAAATATTACTCAAGTATAAGTAAAAAGTAGTCATCCAAATAGTCAAGTAAAAGTAAAGTACTCCACAAATAAGTTACTTAAGTAGCGAAAGCACTGAGTAACTTTTAGTAAAAAAAAATGAATAAAAAAGAAATGATCGCCCGAGAAGGAGAGTGAGAGCGAGAGCACCCAAGAGACAGAGAGAGACCAAGAGAGAGAGAGAGAAAGAGAGCCAGAGAGAGAGACGGACACAGAGAAGGAGAGAGCGAGGGCGCCCAAGACAGAAAGACAGAGAGAGAGAGAGACCGCCTGAGAGGTAGAGAGAGAGATATGATGTCAACATATGTGCCAACAGTTCCCAACAGGTGTCGCTAAAGGTCAAGTTAATGTAACGAATGGCGAATTGCTGTTGTCTCGGTAAAAAGTAGTTATTTTCACCTCAAATTTACTCAAGTAAAAGTAGAAAGTAACTTGTGAAAAATGTACTCCAAAAGTAAAAAAGTACACACAAAAATTGTAACGGAGTAAACGTAATGCGTTACTGCCCATCACTGCAAATACCCATTTCCAATTTTTCCAAGATTACATGCCTCAAGAGCAGAGATGGGCAGTAACGAATTACATTTACTCTGTTACTATTTTTTGTGTGCTTTTTTTTACTTTTGGAGTACATTTTTCACAAGTTGCATTCTACTTTTACTCAAGTACTAAATTTGTGGTGAAGTAAACTTTTTAAATATACTTTTTACTGACAGCAATTCGCTACTCGTTACATTAACTTCGTCTTTAGCGACATCTTTGGCACATCTGTTGACGTCATATCTCTCTCTCTCTCCCTCTTGGTCTTTCTATCTCTCTTGGTCTCTCTCTGCCTTTTTTACTGAAAGTTACTCAATACTTTCGCTACTTAAGTAACTTTTCTGTGGAGTACTTTTACTTGAGTTATTTTTTTCAGGTGGTCAGGTCGATGTTGAAGTTGGTTTAAATGTTTTCTCATAATGTCCTAAAAAAGTCTAAAGTTAATCTCGGTAATCCTTTCCTCCAGTCCTCTGTTGAAGGAGTTCTGTTAATCAAAACAAATTAACATCAACAACAAATGATCAAAACCAGAAGTTATTTCTTCAACTAGGCCGAGATTGAGGTTGATTCAAGATCTCAATCTCCTCTTCTCTCCAGTCCTCCATTAAAGGAGTTCTGTTAACCTATTAAAACAAATTAACACTAACAACTCGATCTCCTCTTTCTTCTTTCTTCTCTCTTCTTTCCAGTCCTCTGTTAGTGGGAGTTCTGTAAACAACCCCAAACTACTGTCCTTAACTGGGCAATCAAGGTTGAAAGGTAGTTAGGTAAACAGCTGCTATGTTCCTTAAATCTGAATCTAAAAGCAAAATCACTTTTGTGAAGCGCCTTGAGGAGGCTTCGGCTGCCATTTTGTTGCGATATAAAAACCTGTTGAGTTGAGTTGAGGTCGTTTTTTTTTCCCCACAGGTGCCTTTGGGACTTTAGGAGTTGGAGGTGGATTTGCTTTGGGAGCGAAGCTGTGCCGACCACAGTCCGAGGTCTTTGTTTTAATCCTTCGTATCTATTTAAAGTTAGTAAAACATCGTTTCCAAACCGGAGCACATTTGTATTTGTAAAACGTGTAGTTCTTACCCTGGCCACTAGAGGCCGTTCATGTCATGCTATTATTATTATTGTTGCTGTTGCTGTTGCTGTTATTGTTATTGTTATTAATATGCACTCATACGTTAAGTTCAGCCTAGAAATTTAACCGGAACTCTTCGCCGAACGTGTGTGCGAGTAAATACACACACAATTGTCCACACATACCCTACGTGTGGACTATTACGTACTTAATCCGTCCGTTCCACGCGTTGGCGCCTTCATACCTCCGAGCGTCTTTTATGCCACCGTGTGCAACAACAGCCATTTATACTCAATAGCCCCCCCACACACACACATTTTCCGGTAGTATTGCTCCGTTTCATCCGTTCGTATGTAATCATAAGGTCCCCAGATCCGTGTCAATTTACGCACGTCATCGGATCATACGGAGAGAACGTGTGAAGCGCTATGAATGGGCCTTAACTCAGCTCCAGTATAAATACTTGTAGCAACAGCCGTTGTCCACTAGTGGACGCCGAGTTTGATGCTCTTCATCTGTCTTCTGTCAGGTTTGGATCATCTACGGTGACGGCTCCCTGGGGTACAGCGTGGCAGAGTTTGATACCTTCACAAGACACAAGGTGACCATCTTTTCATGACACTCCATGGCATTTTTACATTTTTTTTGCGCGCAGTAGCTCGGCCTGTTAAGACAGTGCGCTACAAAGCACATGTATGCCATAATGATGCAGAGAGTCGTGAGTTCGCTTCCCCCTCAGCCAGCGTTGCCTCTCTCCTTCTTCACCCCCTTCCAGCTAATCGTGAATAGACAAGTTTACGTGCTAAAAATGGAGCGCTGTCATTTTGCCCTGCCTTATAGACAGGTTTACGCCCAAAAGAAGGGGCGGAGTCATTTTGTCCCTCCGTTCAGTTGGTCACTTCCGGTGCCTTATTGTTGCCTATGCTAACTCTGGTACTGGACCGCGGTCCGAGCACACAAACCACACACACCAGTTCAAAATCCGACCACTAGATGTCGGTCTGTGACCAGTTACACATCATTCTCCTTGCTTCATTCACCGTTTTACATAAACATTGATGAAATACAGTCAAAATCCAATTGAAGTTACTCACTAAGTGATCACATGTTCTTCTGGACCAATAGGCTGGCTGCTTCTGCTAGTAATACCAAAAAGAATGAGAAAATGGAACGGGTTGCACTGATTATTAAATCATGCGTTTGTGGGTCACAGCACCGCACGAGAGCATTTGGGTGAGGAATAGCACACCGCAAGTTACCACCATCCGTTTTAAATAACATAGTAGTTGAAAAATAGCCAAAGACACAGCAAACTAAATGGCACCGGACGAGACGTTCAGAGTACAAATTTAACCAGAAATACCCGCCGAACTCATCCATAGACATGTTCAAAATAAGTCAACAGGAGGACGTGCTATTTCAAGGAACACATTTTAGTGGAACTTCCTGCTTACTGGTATACTGGTTGTTTATGCAACGTGTGGAATAAAGCTGGTTGTGATCGTGATCCTGGTGGTCCTGGTCTCCTTGATCTCCGTTCCTCTCGTAGACTCCAGTGATCGCCGTGGTTGGAAACGATGCATGCTGGAGTCAGATCTCCAGAGAACAGGTCCCCATCCTGGGCAGCAACGTGGCCTGTGGGCTGGCCTTTACAGGTACAGCTCTCTAACGGTCTTCATACTTCCCAAAGTGTTCTCCACTCTGTCCACTATGCACACTGCACACTACTTGTCATCAGGGATGGCAAGTAACGAAGTACAAATACTTAAGTACTGTACTTGAGTAAAATGTTCAAGTATACATACTTTTAGAAGTACTTTTTTCTGTGATTACTTTTTACTTGTACAGAGTACATTTTTAACAAAAATATCAGTCAGTAGGGGTCGCTGATGCACCGAGTACAGTCCCAGTTATTAAGTTAATAAGTGGTTTTCATTTAGTCCCAAGATATAAGCTAAATTAGGCTAGGTTGTTAGTCATTTATTCAAACAATAATTGAAAAGACATACAATTTTATTTTTTGTACTTTGTACTTTTATACTTTCAAAAAATACTTTTGAGTTCATTTTAGAGCCTGTACTTTTTACTTTCAAAAATATGTTTTGAGTATGTTTCTCAACCTGTACCCTTAACTTTACTCAAGTAGATATTTGGATCAGTACTTTGTAGTTTTACTCAAGTTGTTATTTTACTAATGTATTTTACTCTTACTTGAGTAGGAAACGTGGCTACTTTTGCCATCTCTGCTTGTAATAGTGTGAAAATGTCCTGCAGTTAAGGGCTTTTCTAGATTGGATACTCTTCTGTGCCTTATTTATTTATTTATTTATTTTTTTAAACGACGACAAATTGACGCCCATCGTCAATTCACCGCGTCCGTTCATCTGAAGTTGACGTGCGTTCAGACGGCGACTCAATTGAAATTGACACAACGCTCTCCCTCGCGTTTTTGGCGCTCAACTTAAAATTTTTTCCATGTGCCGCGTTTGGTGCACCGCCCGTTCCTGCGTCAATTGGCTCTGTTATTCAAAAGACGTGCCAGCGCTTTTCTAATCCTGCACGTGCCCTAATAAATAAAGCTTGGACAATACAGCCTGAATGGGCTGAAAAAAAAACATTAAAAAAATAAAATAATTACCATGAAAATATAGAATAAATACTATCTAGTTGACCGGTCCAAAACGATGGTTTTGGACCGGTCCTGGAAAAAGGTCCTGATTTGTTTTACATTGTGAGCGACGTATTAGCTCGGACAATATTTCTTACAAGCCTGCGGTTTCAGATTACCACGTGGTGGCCGACGGGTACGGCGGGAGGGGCTACCTGGTCGGCCGCGGCGAGGAGGAGCGTCTGGACGACATCATCAAGGACGCCCAGAGGGAGAGTCGCCAGGGCAGGTCCACCCTGCTCAACGTGCTGATCGGGAAAACCAACTTCAGAGAAGGCTCCATATCCGTCTAGTTCCACACTTCTAAGATATCCTCGTAAAGGTTACGTCCTATTGGGCTGTTGTGGGGCGATGGCCATTTTCTGGGGATCACCATATTCCCACTTCATGTCAATTATATAGAGGCAAACCATAGACTGTATATAAAGTAGACGCAGCGTGCGTGACGTCATCCTTAGACTGTATATAAAGTAGACGCAGCGTGCATGACGTCATCCATAGACTGTATATAAAGTAGACGCAGCGTGCGTGACGTCATCCATAGACTGTATATAAAGTAGACGCAGCGTGTGTGACGTCATCCATAGACTGTATATTAAGTAGACGCAGTGTGCATGATGTCATCTGTATATAAATGTCGACTGTATATAAAGTAGACGCAGCGTGCATGACGTCATCCATAGACTGTATATAAAGTAGACGCAGCATGCATGACGTCATCCATAGACTGTATATAAAGTAGACGCAGCGTGCGTGACGTCATCCATAGACTGTATATAAAGTAGACGCAGCGTGCATGACGTCATCCATAGACTGTATATAAAGTAGACGCAGCGTGCATGACGTCATCCATAGACTGTATATCAAGTAGATGCAGCGTGCATGACGTCATCCCATTGCTGTTAAGAAACTCGGGTTGTGCCGCCGACTGCACGCTGCCATTGTTGAAAGTACCCGTATATCCAGGACAAGGAGAGATCGAGAGAGCTATGCAGTATATGAGAGAGAGACATCCCACACGCGACTTCTTCCAGTGGTACTGTCCGCTAGGGGCGCCAACGACAGAGTCAGAATGAATGGGATCCTATGGGAGCTGAAATAAAAAATATTCACGCCAAATCTGACGCGTTTGTGAAATTATGACCCTCCTCACACAATTAACCAATAATTATCCCG
>OMKY01251877.1:0-11194 GCA_900302395.1 Bregmaceros cantori | reverse complement strand
CGGGTGCACGCCCGCTTCGACGCATGCCACTGGTGGTTGGGATGCTGTCAACCGAGCCAACAGCTTGGCTGGCATCCTTCGGCCTCTCCGCACACCCGTGGCCATCAACACCGCCGCCTGCGCTGGGTGCCTGACTGCCGTCGCCTGATGTGCTGGGTGAACGATCCGATTGGAAACACGCAGAAATGCGTCAGGGTCCTTTGTTTGGAATGCATAATCACTGCACCTGAACGTGAACCCAAATGCGCGATCACGCGCAGCTGATTTATATAGGGCCGTCACTCAAAGCCACGCCCCCAATAGCGGCCGGAGTAGAGCGGAGGCATTGGAATGCACTGCAATCCATATATAATGATCCTCATCAAATCAACAATGACTTACAATTTTGGGGGAAAAAAATCTTTACTCCTCTGTGTTCCGTAATCGTTTTAGAACCATTATCGTCATGCTAGGGATATGAATTTCACACAGCAGGTGGACAAGAATGTCATGATGACGTAGCAATGGAAAACTGTTAGCGTCGCCCCAAGACGTATATGGCCATAGCGGCAACGATTACTGTAAACGTCGCAGGGCGACACTGGCCAGGAAAGAGTTAAAAAAATGCTGTGGCTTCAATTTCCTTACCTACAAGCCACAACCCTACTCTTAAAAACTGAGCTTTGAACCAATATTTTTTCCCCAATGTGTTTCTTCCGAACAGAAACGTTTCCGGTTATGAGTTCCACCAATAATTTTACATTCCCGAACTGGTTAGAACAAAAAGATATTGTCCCTGGAACGGTTAATATCATTCCTGTCAGCTGAAATTCAATTCAACTTGACGCTCGCCGTGGGCGCGGCCGGGAAGGGAAGTGGACGCCAGACAGGATAGACCGCGGGGGCACGGCGGCAGAGACTGGCGGAGAAGGGGACAACTATTGGACTGCGTCGTGTTTCCACAAAAACAGAAGAATTAATAACGCCGTGGTCGATATTCAATTCTTTCACCTCCGTGAGTCTCTGTCGGCATGCACCTTCCCTTCCACTTGGGCGGTTGTAGTTGGATTGGATTCCTATGGCGTTTAAAGGAGGTATCCGATCTAACGCCAACCATTCCTAGATTTCCCTTCGCTCTCCAATGCTGTCTGGTATTTGTAATGTTCATTTGGATGACATTATGATCATTGAATTGCATCCATGGACTTATAAGCAATGCCAGTGAAGATATGCGTTTGATTGCTGTTCCCTTGTAGATCAACACGAGGATCAACAATGAGAAGTATTTGCAATCTCATCCCGAAGTGGAGAAACTCATCAGCGACTTTTTAAGGTTGGACTCATGATGTGCAAACGTGTCTGTGATGAGTGGGTGTGTTTGTATGTCTAGCAATGTTTCTAATGCGACATGATACTCATAATCAGTATGTGTATATCAGTGCTGTATGAAAATAACATTCTAACGTGCAGAGATATTGTTTGTCTTTCATGTTTGGGATGTTATAATGTGTCTCTGTGTGTGAGTGGTAACAACTTCATTTTTTTGGAAGTAGGGCTGTGATAATTAGTGCCGATTATTGAAACGATTAATTGGCGAGATATCTTTTCTAAAAAAAAAAAAATAAATACTCCAAATATTAGCATTTGTCACTGAAATGAATCTTGTGGACTTGAAATGAAGTAGATTTTGGATCACATTAGCAAACAGATGTACTAGAATTAAGTTAATTACTCTCATTACAATTTATGCTGATAATTTAAAATATTTTCATGATTTTCTTCATATTCATGTTTCTTTAGCAATAATATTAATATAAATTATCAAGTAATATCAAATTTGTGTAGATCAATGGTGGCGGTATGCCACCTATTGTTCAGCAAAAAAAAACAAAAAACTGGCATAACAATGATTAAATTCCTTGGCGATTAATGGGTTATTGCATTAGTTGTCGATTTAATTTCATAATTGATTAGTCATCGCTTAATCGACTAATCATTGCACCTCTGTTTGGAAGTACCATCACCCTCATAATTAATGTGTTCTTCTACTTTCTTCTCATAGAGAGGTGTTCCTGAAAAGGCCAACCGATGTGAGGCAGTTTGCAACAGGTAACTCGGCGAATGTAACACCAGAAACAACCTCAACAACATAATGATAATTCAATGAGACGGCTCGTGTCTCAGACACATATTTATTGAATGGAACAGGTATGCTTGATGTGTGCTCGTGGCATAGACAGCAAGATACTTATAAAGAGGAAAGTAGAGCTGCAACTAACGATTATTTTGATAATCGATTAATCGGCCATCTTTTCTGACGATTAATCGATTAATCTCTTTATTTTTTTATTTTGAAGTCGGTACATTTGTATTTTCGGAACAAATGTCTTTTTGTGTCCCCTCCCTGGCAAAGATCGGGGAGGGGTCACAAACCCACGATTCTACGTGCCACACATATGGCATTTGTGTGCTTTGCAGTGCACTCACTCTTAACAGACTGGGCTACTGCGGCGCACAAAATTGTAGTTATTGTTGATATTGCAAACATTGAACAACATATTCAACACATTTAAGCAGAGGAGTGACCAAACAAAGAAACGATTAATCGCTGTCGATTAATCAATTATCAAATTAGTTGCCGATTAATTCAATAATCGATGATCATCGATTAATCGATGATCATCGATTAATCAGTTGCAGCTCTAGAGGAAAGTGAATACGCAGCGGTGTGAGATTGCTCACTCTCACGTCATATACTGCACATCCGCTCATCCCCGTTCTTTCATACCCCTTTCGAACTAACACCGTCAATAAATAACTTTAAAAAACCTACCTGTTGCACAACACTAACAACAACAGAGATAAAATACACCACCTCTCAATGACACTGATAAATCGGGTCTATCGCTTTATTCCATACAACATAAAACAATTTTCGGTTCCGACAGTCACGGATCAATTTGGTACCGAAAGTTGTGAACTGAAAATTGGCAACCGTTACACCCCTTAAATATATGGCACAATCTGGCATTGTCTTACTTCTCCACTAAACTGATATACTCGCATAAGAAAACAACTAACATACCCCGTATTTCAGTTTTTCATTTTAGTTTTTCATTCAAAACCTTTGAGAATACAACATGATGACTAGCGAGACAGTCTCTAATCCATTTGCAATAGACCAATTTAATGTTTGTAAACAGGTGGCTGTGCACGCACGCTTTTAAATCGTTCTACTTATGTGTGCAGTCCCGAAAGATTGGTGGCACGGAAGTGTTCAGATTCAAAACGTGGATCAGATTCAAAACGTGGACCAGTGGTAATTTCATGCTGCTTGCTGGAAGTCCCGACAGGTGATCCTGACCAGCGGTGCATTTTACGTGTTCAATGGATTATCCACAGTTAAACGTCACGTGACGAGCAATTTTCAGAGACAGCGCTGCTTTCATTCTGAGCGTGAATGTTTGTGAGATACGTTTAGTTCAGAGGACTTGCAATACCGGCTATGCTCGCATCTTGGCATAAGAAAGGGCATAGCCGATAGTGTATAGCGTCACGTAGAGGTTTAGCAGAGTATTGCAAGCAATTAGCACCAAAAGATAAGAATTACATACAATAGGGTCCGACTTCCAGTTCCATATGTGATCACAGAGTGGTGTTTTTTTATTACCCATTACTTGTTTTGTGATTATTTATTTAAATTATTGGCCACATTGATTGTCCAAGAAAGTCTGCCCATGGATCCACTTATCACAGCCGTTTTGGGAACTCCCTGCTTCAAGTTTTTATTGGGGACGAGCGATCACGTTCGAGTCCGCTTCCAAAACGCAACCAATGAGATGCGTCCAATCATGCACGCGCATCTGAGAATTTGTGATCACGACCGAAGATTGACATCAAATGTGCACTTTTGATACACACCTCAATTCAAGCATGAACAAACAAAAAGTATATGGGTGGTAGAAATGGTCCTTATCGAGAATATGAAAGAAATATTCAAGTTCATCCTTGTTACAGAGACCTCGCAAATCCCGCCGCACACACACACACACACACATCAACACACACAGCAGACCCAGCAGCGGGGCATGCACAGACGTGTGCTCATCAACGCGGGCTGCTTTGCTGCGTGTGTGTGTGTGTGTGCGTGTCACAAGGCGGAAGAGCAGCGGCACGCTCCACCTGAAATGGCAGCCTGACGTCACGATCTCGTTCCCCATTGCATTCACATTATCATTTTGTTTCCAGATCACTTCAACAATCCCAACCTCCGCTACACGCTGGACAGGAGGATGTTGGAGGAGATTGACGAAAGAATAGCTGCCAAGGCCCTCAGGGAACTGGAACTTGCGGACACGGAGGGGCAGGATGTTGATGAATCGAGCGCAGCAGGAGGCCAAGATGATCCTTGACGTCTTTCTTTGCACAATTTCACAGGCCGAGGTATCGTTGGCTCAGGCGATATTGACATCTACCAGTGACACTCATGCTAATGCCAATGACTTGAGTCTCGGAAAAAAAACAACTAGTGTGGTGTAATCATGGAACACAATATTGTTCCGTGATTAAAGATGCATCTTTATGTCGGCTGCCTCTCCGCAGTTCTCTGTGAATCACTGTATGTACTGGGTATTCAGTGCTTAGTTTGTGATTATTTAATCATGTTAGCCTGGCAAGCTCAAACAAGCTAATCGTCCAAGCATCGCACATGACTAGAATGATCATTGGTTCTGGATTAAGCAGGCTCAACAAAAGTGTCAATCAAATGACGTTAGCAAATCACGGTGCAGTAGACACGACAAGGCCCGGCTTAATGGGGCACTGATATGATTGAGCCGCCCAAATTTCGGAAATTCGTCTACCTGGTTTGTCCAGACCCACCGGACCGCCTCGTCGTGGACGATTCGTTGGTTCTGGCTTGCCTGGCTGATTTAACGCAGCAACACAGTGTGCTATCTTGCAATGAGATCCATATATGATCAACCAACCAATCACTAATACTAAGCAGCTATGTAGGGTTGCTACTATAGGGGGCATACTGTATTATCCTGGTTAAAAGCTGCAGGCTGTTTTCTGATCCGGTGTTCCCATATTTCAATCTCACTGTTCACGCCGCGCTGATCGCCACGTTTCATTTACAAACGAACAATGGACGCTGCATTTGACTGCATGTATGCCCTGCCACCGTTCACTCATATTTACTTATTTACAAGCGTATTTGAGGTAGCAGTCCCATGTGCTGCAGAGTTGGATCATATCACAAGTACAATGTCATTTGTCTTTGCCGATGGTTTCCCGATAGCATCATTGTGCCTGGGTTACACCCCTCACACTAGCTGCTAGGCGTTGAGTGTATTTGCTTGTGCATGTGCAGATTTGAAAGAAAATCAAATTAACATGAGTGTTCATTTATTTAGTGGATAGAGAGAATATAGAATGCTTAAATAAAACATGAACGCATCCATCACATTTAACGAATGTATGCTTACTCGCTGTCTACCTGCATCACATCGACTGTTCTGATTCCATGAAACTTTAAAAAAGACAGGTTGAGAGAGGGAGGAGAGGTAATGAGGTGAGAGAGGGAGGAGAGGAAAGGAGAGAAAGAAAGAATATAAAAGTTACGCCGTGTACATACGGGCCATTGCTTGTGTGCGCGTGTGCACACACTTTGCAACCTGCCCCGTTTCTGCGCAAAAAGCTGCATTTAATATAAACTGATAGGTCCTAATAATTTACAGAAAAATTAAAAGTGCCACACCTGCTGTGTGTCGGTGCCAACCGTTCGGCTTTCACAACACACCAAAATAAAGTTATATTCGTTAATAGTGTAGCCTGGGTGCCGTGGAGAAATGCTGGGTACGAAACCATTACTGACCGTAGTGTCGCTAACATCGCTGTGGGGGCGCCCCATCATTAAAATAGCTTTTCCCCAGACGGCACACCGTTCGCTAAATTTGCGCTCTGGCTGGGCACGCACCCGCGAAGGAGAAACTCCTTGGGGTATAAAAGCATACACCACTTTTTGCGCATCGTGGATCGTGCTTCCACGTCACCGTGGGTTCGGACGGGCTGATGAGGCTCTCTCGGCAGGTGCGTTAAAAGGTGCGTTGGTGCGCCTGCGCGAATACATCGGCAACCGCTGGTTGGTTCACGATGGAAATATCGCCCAGCAACTCCCAACACCCAATGTGCTGTATTGGAATGAATCCTTGACGCCAATAAACTTTATTTGAAGCCACAAATGTCTTCTTCCCTTATCTTAGCCAAATCAATACATACCCATTTGTGCCTGTGTGCATGCACTCACTTTGGCACGTAGCAGTACTTTGTTCGCATCAGGGTTTTGAACCGGTTCAAGGAACAAAAACAAAACTCAGGAATTTTGGTATTTTCCAGGAAACAGAAACAAAACAGTAAAATTTCATGTTCTAGAACAGGAAGTTAGTTTTTAAAATAATGCTAACCCGGTTAATACCATTTTATTTCGTTCCTCAAAGTTTCCGTTGAATCGCGGCGCAGTCTGTCCCATAGGTGTCCCCTGCTGCGTCATTCTCTGTCGCTGTTGGCCTTCCCTTCCCAGCCGTGCCTGGGAAGAGTGTCAACTTGAATCGAAACATCACTTGGCACAACTTGTTTATCCCGCAACAAAATTAACCGTTCCGGGTATATGTATCTTGTACTTGTATCCTCATGACCGTAACGGTCGTGGAGGAGCCCTGGAAGACTTCTGGCAAGGTGCAAATGTCGAATGCATAGACGATCCATTCAGCCGTGTGCATCTCATACCCGAGTTGCTCATGACAATGTGGAGGCATTTGTTTGCAAAGCTACTATAAGGCCAAAATAATTTGCTTTGTTGCAAGAAATTTCACCCCAGTCCCTCCCCACAAAAAATGTGTATCTTAATTTTCAGCAGTCACACATTGGATTTTGGGAATACATGTATTAATGTTTTACTTTAATTCAAATGAAACTGAAATTAATTCTATTGATGTCTTCATCATCCTATTCTAGTTTACACGCCCAAAACAGGAGGCTGACATTTTGTCCTGCTGTCTGAAACGCACTCCCAGTGTCTGTGTAAATGTCTGCATAAAGTCATCACAGTGGACCGTGGTGGTTGAATTTGACAAAACCCACACCGGTTCAAAATCAGCTCACTATAGCTCGCTCTGTGACCAATTGCACATTATCCATCCTGCTTCGCTCACCGCTTTGCATACATTTTGA
Organism: Bregmaceros cantori; assembly: GCA_900302395.1. Lineage (NCBI taxonomy): Eukaryota > Metazoa > Chordata > Actinopteri > Gadiformes > Bregmacerotidae > Bregmaceros > Bregmaceros cantori. Next base: position 3,982 of record OMKY01251877.1, on the reverse strand, counting down.
TGAAATACGGACAAAATCCAACTTGAAGTTACTCACTGATGTGGTCACATGTTCTTCCGGACCAATCGGTTGGGCAGATTATTGAATCATGCGTTTGTGGAGCACAGATCTGCACTGGAACATTTGGGTGTGGAATAGCACACCGCAAGTTACCACCACCCTTTTACAATAATGTGAGGTGTGTGTTCCGAAATAAAGTGAAATAAATGGAACCTTAAAGTTCATGTTCAGCCTTGAAATGTAATTGGAACTACCCACCAAACTCGTCTATATGTGCAGCATATATCCAGTGCAATTGCTGCTCTCTCTCCCACTCTCTCTTCTGCTTCCTCCCCCTCCCTCACGTACAACTGACTGTATAAAACCAAGTGTCGGTTGTCATCATAGTCTCTTTCGACCACGATTCCAGGATTTCCTACAGCCCCAGGTAAGAAATCCTTCCACCACTCAACACTAATAGTATTACAGATACTAAATATTGAAATAAAGAAATGTATTCCTTATAATATGGTGGATTGCCCTAATGTGGGCCTTTTTTGCAGCTTTCTAATGTGGGACAATCATAAGGTGGGACAGTGAAATGTAGTGTTGAACTGTTGAACTTACTATGGTAATGTTAGATACATTACCATAGTTTGCTTCTACCATAGGTTCACTGACGTTCATTACTTGAGGGAGGAGCCAGAGCCTGGGCAGTGGCCCACCATAGGTCAATCCACCCTAAACGTTTTTGATGCATTTTGTGATTTTTTTTGTGGAGTAAGCTCTGTGCCTACCAGATAAAAAAAATAAAATTTTCACATTGTATTTCACTATATGCTGCTGCTCCCAAAAGTTGTGTTTGTGTAATGGCTCGCCTGTGAATAGAGCATGTATGATTTGCATGCTGTATTTGCATCAGACTCATTTGATATGGAAAGTTGCACAGCATGCAAACGCCACAGGAAGTAGTGAGATTTTGAAAATGTAGAATCGGGGCATGTATCCAGATAGAATAATATCCTGCGTGTGTTGCCACGGTTACTGCCACTGGTTACTTGGTAAACGTTATCCAATGTAATAAGGAACATGAATAAGATGTTTACAATACAATCAATGTCTTTATCGTGAAGTTAATGAGTCACAGGGAGTGTTTCATATTAATATTAACAGTAAGTTATTTGGGTAACTTTAATCTGAACTAATCAAAGTAAATTACTTGCTGAAATGTACGGTGGATTCACCTAATGTGGGGCCTGCAGCTTCCTAAGGTGGAACAGTGACCAATTTACCATAGTTTCATGGACATTCATTGGATTAAAGAGGAGCCAGAGTCACTTGAATTTAGGTGCCCCACATTAGGCAGTGGCCCACTTTAAGGCAATCTACCCTGCTTACTGAGATCACTGATCATATCATATTCATATTATACACAAAATCAGCTCAAGGCTATATTGAATGTTGAAAATGGGTGGGATAAGGGGAGAGAGAGAGTAGGAGAGAGTGAGAAGAAGATAGATGCTTAGTCATGGTTACATAAGCCCGGCTTCGTCAAGCCAGGGCTGTATAAAGTGTGTTTACCTGGAAAAGCAGTCCCAAAAGACCTGTTCCCTTGACGACCGCATCCCTGCAGGATGCTCTTAAACATCTCTGAGGAAGTCCTATGGCACACAAGCCTATGGAGGCAGCCGAGAAGTCATGGTAACCAAGCAGTGACATTGCTGCAGCTTTGAAAACAAGTCTAAGTGTTTTCCTCCGCCTCTTAGTGTGCACAGGCTCTAAATATCTCCACCTACCTATTGGGATGAGATTGTTTTAACTTCGTCTAGGGAAAATTAATTATAGAAGAGTAAATATTCCGGGTAATTTTCCCCTCTCACAAATGGTCTCGACAGGCATAATGGACAGCAGATGGGCAATACTGTTCTTCATATTCTTCCAAGTGGCTTCAGGTCAGTTTCTATGCACCCACACCCACACTCTTCATGAAAAGTGGGAGTCAGGGAAAAACATTTTATAGAATGTTTCCGGTGTCTGTATTGGGATTAATTGTAGTCCTAGAAAATTACATTTACAATCTTTGCATGAGGTGTTTTTGATCCTCCCGGGCGCCTTTCAGATTTCAAAATATGTGACGTCAAGTCAAACTTATGTCACTCGAGTTTGTATAGAAGCACATGTGCTTGTGTGCCTTTTTGTTTGCAGGCTTAGCACATGAAATCACAAATGACAAGAAAATCATGTCCCATCCTCTTTAAAGAGCTCATCAAAAGTGTATGTCTCTAGTCTGTGCTTAAAATTGTATTGATCAGAGAGTCGACCATTATCACTTTCGTTTTGGATAGATACTTCTGGACAAGAAAATAGAGCATTTCACGCTGCAGATACAGAACGATACACCGAGAACGCACACTTATCTTGTTTCTCTGTCTTTCGCATTTCTTAGCGTTCAAGCCTGCACTACCAGAAAAGATGGTGAACATGATACCTCCCAGACATATAAAGGAGGCCAAAATGGCCAAAAAGCTGGTAAGAGGAACTATTTATGGTATATTTCAGCTATCACCCTGAAATGGTAGCTCACCTTTCAGCTATTTTAGTTTTCCGTTATGCATAGGATGACAATTTACATTGTAAATCAAAGTTGAGTACAAAAACTTTGCACTTGGCAGATGCAAATGAACAATGAATAAAGACAATAGGGTGGATTACCCTAATGTGGGCCCCTTTTTGCAGCTTCCTAATCTGGGACTGTAAATTGCCTATGGTGGAACAGTGAAATGTAGTGTTGAACTTAATGTTAGACACATTACCGTAGTTTGCTTTTACCATAGTTTCACTGACATTCTTTCGTTTAGGGCGGAGGCAGGGATTCTGGGTCTTGGTTGTCCTACATTAGGCAGTGGCCCACACTAGGGCAGTCCACACTATGCATGGAAGCAGCAAAAAGGAATGACACATAATGATCCAAGTGAAGACGTCCATTACCATTGAATCCCTTTAAGAAATGTATTACCTGGTTGACAACGCAATTAGCGTGGAACTGTTTTCGTTTTGGGCATTTATATGGTTTGTCTTGTTTATGTTGTTGAGTTAAGTCAGAATAGTTGGAGGGAAGACTTTTGTTTTTTGTATTTTATTTTGATCTATGTATTTGATGCATGCGCATCAAATACGTGTATGTGCAATGTATTCCATCTTACATCATCCTATAAACATTTACTTCAAACTGTGGGGTCGAGTGAAGGCAAAATGAAGCTACTTTCAAAAGTTATTTTCTTTGTATATTATAAACTTTATTCATACAAGTGAAATGTGGAAAGGTAGTTTAATAATTACCAAATCTGCACAGATTTCCCTAAAATTTGACATCTTCAGATTGTAAAATGTTTGGATATGCATTCCTTGTCATGGAAATGGTTGACAATGAAAATATACAAAAACCATGTAATTGGGACCAACTTGACAACAATAGGGCAATGTTCCACTTCAATATATAAATAACTTAAAATGTTTTGTTCCTAATTACAAATAAATTCCTCCCTTGTCTTATAAATGTGGGGTTTACTGTTTGACATCAGTGTTGCTTGTGTGTTCCAGATGATGGACTGCATGACACAAGGTAATAAGGAAATGGACATTCTCTGAATACATTGTAAGGGTACAGAATCAGAATCAGCTGAATTCACAATTTGCACATACATAAGAAGTACACACACATGGTGTTACAAGTCTCGGTGGTAGTTGTTTACAACTACCAATGAACATGCAATATAGAAGTTTGGATGTGTGGATGCATGTTAAAGGTGCGTGCTTGGTGGAACTGGATACAATGCCAACTGGGCATTAAGCCCAAGGAGAGTGTTGTGGAACTCTCACAATACGCCAGAGATACTGGCCGAATAACGTGAGTAGGAATTGGACTCACAAGGGAGTGTGTTGTGGAACTCTCACAGTACGCCAGAGACACTGGCCGGATAACGTGAGTGAGGATTGGACTCAC
>OMKY01251843.1:5539-21783 GCA_900302395.1 Bregmaceros cantori | reverse complement strand
CCTCCATCCCACACCTCATGTACGGTAAATACAACAAGACTTCATTCAAGTTAACTTGATCACCGACTAGAGGTGTCAGCCTTTGTCTATTTCATTGTTCAACATTCTGTTTAATTTGCCATATTTCATACATGTGACAGCAGTACATACACATGGAATTTTAGGCAAGGAACAACATGTGGTGAAGGTGTAGGTCACACACACATGCACATTTTGGTCCGCTGCAAATTTCTGACCGCTGCTAAATTGCATCTCAAGGTGTCTTTGTCTAAAATACTATGAATCATTTGGACTAATTGGCAAAGGGTGTTCGGTGGGCTGATCACCCCCCTGGGACCCACAGGACGACTGAGGACGTATGGTTGGGGGTCGAAACTTCCGAAGATGATGTTCTGAACCACTGACGATGCGATCACAACGATTTTAGACCTTGGATTTTGGACTCTAAATTGTATGCACAAAAACTGACTGGAAATAGGTTTACAACATTTACACAGGACATTGGGTGGGCATTTCACCCACAGTGAGTTCTACTTGTGATATCGTTGATGGTCAGTGAGGATTGTGGTGGTGATGTCATGGACGTATTCGGTATTCGGGTATTCAATTCGCTTCGATTATTTGAATACTCCGGATAATCTTTTCAGCTCTAATATATATATATATATATATATATATATAATGTGTGTGTGTGTGGTGTGTGTGTGTGTATGTATGTACAATAAGTTGTATCCCAACTTCATCTCATTTACGTGGGTCTAATTCTGCTCCCTATCTGACCACAACAGTTAGTTCAGTTCCACTGGTTGCACACCAGTTGCACACCAAACAAAATTTGCCAGTCAGTTTTCGCCAACAACATCGTCCCAAACGGCTTCCAACCCTCGCGGCTCAACTGTAAGGGAAGCAGAACGAGGACAGGGGAGTAATTAACTGAAGCAGCGCTACGAAGAGCACTCCAGCGATCCTTCATTAATTATTCATTCCGTTGCACACAATTATTTTCCAAGGGGCCGGCCAAATCTATGTCAAAAAGTGGCTGTAACAAGCTGGCCACGCTCCCAGCCCATGAACAAACTCAGGAAAATTAAACAACGCAGCGTTAACACTTACCTTTTATTATCTTAGTTTCCACTAGGACGTACAGGAAATGTACTCAAAATGTATTTTTTTGAAAGTAAAAAGTACAGACTGTAAAATGTACTCAAAGATATTCTTGAATGTGTAAAGTACAAAGTACTTAAAATAAATTTGTATATAAAATTCACTTTTTCAAGACGAGTTTGGGGTTTACTTCCGGTCTCTGAACGTCACGTCCGGTGTCATTTAGCTTGCTGTGTTTTTGGCCATTTTTCAACATGCATATTCGGTGGGAACACACACCTACAGGGTTATTTAAAACGGATGGTGGTAACTTGTGGTGTCCTATTTCCACACCTGAATGCTCCCGTGCGGATTTGTGACCAACAAACGCATGATTTAATAATCAGTGCAACTCGTTCCATTTTCTCATTCCTGTTTGGAATTACTAGTAGAAGCAGCCAGTCTATTGGTCTAGAAGAACATGTGACCACTCGGTGAGTAACTTTAAGTCGGATTTTGACTGTATTTCATCAATATTTATACAAAACTATGAACGAAGCGAGTGGTGTGATGTGTAACTGGTCACAGAGCGATACCTAGTGGTCGGATTTTGAACTGGCGTGCGTTTTGTGTGTTTTGTCTGCTCGGACTTCGGTCCAGTACCAGAGTTGACATAGACAACAATAAAGCACCGGAAGTGACCTTAAGAACAGCGGGACAAAATGACTCCCCCCAGTGTTTCGCACGTAAACTTGTTTATTGACACATTACTAACAACCGAGCCTAATTTCTATTATATTTAGGGCTCACCCAGAGACTAAATGAAAACAACTTATCAACGTATTAACAGGAACTGTTCTCAGTGCATTAGCGCCCGCTACCGGCTCATTCATATTATACATATTATCCTATCCCATTGTTACGCAAAAAAAAAAAATAAAAATAAAAAACAGAAAAAGTAGCAAACCTGTATTAAGTAAAAGTAAGGAGTAGAAGTACCAATATTTTTGTTAAAATCTACTAAGTACAAAGTAATTACAGATAAAAAACTACTTCTAGAAGTACAGATACTTGGTAACTCTTACAGTTCTTAAGTATTCGTACTTCGTTACTTGCCATCTCTGCTTGTTTGAGTGTTTCCATTACCATGAAGCCGCTACTGTTCCTATCTATCCTAACCTCTATGGTTAGGGTGCAGTACCCTAACTCAGTGTTGTCAAGTGGTCATTTCTGGGTGGGTTCTAATCATTTCTAAATAATTAATTGGTATAAACTGTTTAGAATCATCAGAAGAAGAAAACATTATTGTTTCCAGTTCAACTCCTAATAAACCACCAAACTTAAATAAATGGCAGAGGTTTAGGTTTGTTTAGGTTTGCTCGTTGTGAGGGGGTGATTTTTCTGGAATGTGTTACACAGCATTGTGGTCAAGGTATACACTTTCAAGTTTTTCTTTAGGGCTACAAAAGTATGCAAAGGTGGAAAAAGTACCCAGCTTTCTTACTTGAGTAAAAGAAAGAAAGAAGAAAGAAAGAAATACTTCTAAAATGTAGTTGTAAAATGTAGTTAAGTACACTATTCAAGTAGTGTACTTCGTTACTTGCCATCTCGGCTGGTATGTATTGTAGATTAGGGGTCCGTATATATGCATGTATTGTAGTCTTTGGGTTTGATGTGTAGCGGAATTTGTTTTTAAGAGTTAAGAGTTGCTGTAAAGGATCATTCTGGAACGTTCCCAATCCTGCCAACATAGATGTCTGAGTGATTGACCCGAATGTCTTGGCGGACTGAATAAATACATGGAAAATGAAACTGAAATGTATGCATGAGTGAAGATGGTGCGTTCTTGTGGGGGGAAATGGAGAAGAAAACTGCCGTCCAATAAGGCTGGTATACCTCACAAATCATGCCGACAGCCGATTATGTGCCCGATCCCGCCGAGCAGAGTTGAAAATGAAAGATTTACAGATATCAAAGAGCGGATAGCTAACAAAATAAGGAGAGAAATGTGCATACTGCCAGACGCTGAAGGCCTCGGTTAGTAGATATGATAATCCTGGGGCGAGACAATTCCACAGATTGATTTTGCATTTCAACAAAGCAGACGCTACACCTGTCGTGAGAATTCAAATGCGTCAGGGCTGTCTACTTGGGAAATGATATGTACATGTGCTAGACATTACAAGCACCACAACGTACATTGAATCAATCCATTTGAACCAGTGCAAAGAGTGCCCATCGTGCAGAGGTTTTCAAGTTGTGAGGGTTTTTGTGGCCAGTACTGATAAAAACACATCAATTAATTGTAAAATGTGGGATTGTAAAATCCTAAGAAATCTAAAAACATAACTATTTGCTGTACACAATTCCCCAGTATTCATCATCATCATCATGTTCCCCATCATGGGAGTTGGATGCCACAGCTCGCCAGTCGTTTCTGTTCTGAGCCCTTCTTACTGCCTGCACATAAGTGAGGCCTGTCCACTGGCAGATGTTGTTTGCCCACAACAATCTTGGTCGTCCTCTGCACCTCTTCCCATCAAGTCTCCCATCCAGTAGAATTCTCTGGAAACTTCCCTTCCTCACAATGTGACCAAAGAATTCCAAACATTTGCTCTGGGTAATACAAAGAAGGCGGATCTTTGTGTTTACTCTTTCCAGTACTTTGTTATTTGTGGCTTTTTGTGTCCACGAGATTTTCAACATTCTGCTGTAGCACCAGATCTCGAAGTCCTGTATTCGGTCTTTCATTGCTTTTGAAATGTTTCACTACCATAGGTAAATGTGGACCAGATGTAACAGCGGATTATCCTTACTCTTGTTGGTAAGGGAACTTGCGTCTTGACTAGAATATTGTTCATTTTGGAGTAGGCAGATTTTGCGATATTGCCAGTATTGTACTGTCAAAATAGGTTTACAATAATACAGAAATATCTTCAGATATATTCCAGCATAATCAACTCGATATGTATTGCGCTTTGGCCTGCCTTTGGTACTGAAAGGTCTGAGAGCTGTGAATCCTGTGACATGAAACTAAAGCCCAATTCGGCTGCCATTGAATTACGTGGGGACCTCTAATTCACAATTACCCTCTGTGTTATTTTGTTGCGGGTTCTGGCGGGATAATTAAAGGACTGTATTTTGCACAATTTAACAGACATTATAACACGTGCCGTTTTTTTCCGCTTGCCCACATGTGTACGCACATACACAGGCACGTGTGTGTGTGAGTGTGTGTATTAACAAAGTTAAACAAATTCTGAATTCAAACCATTGTGGTGTTTCGCCGACTCACACGAGGTAACTCACAGTGGAATTATTACTTCGCAAATCACAGACATTGCACATTCAAACGTCAAGTGAAACTCAGACGTCCTCCGCAATTATTCCGAATTACCAGGGGTCGATGGGTAATAAAAGTCCAGTGCGAATTGGGATTAAGAACATGATGAGAATGTATTTTTCCTTTATACCCTATGTTCTGAAATCCCTTATTTCTCCTGTAATTTCTCTTCTTTCGGAATATAGAGATTTCGGAACAAGAGGCGGTGGAGAACCAGCTACAGAAAGTAAAGCGTTACAGAATAAATAAAAACTATAAATAAATATTTTTTTACCTCCAAATTGGGTTTTGTTTTTTAATTAGGGGTTAGGATTAAGGGTTAACTTTAGGGGTTAGAGTTTAGAGGCGTTTGAGTAGGTGTTAGGATTAGGATAGGGGTTAGGGTTAGATGTTACAATGCAAGTTCGGAGACGGAAAATTGTCGCGGTGGAATCTCTGCTGGCACAACTGTGTCATATGCGGAAGTTGGAATTGCCTGGGACGTGGTTATGGATGTTGGTATGCAATCCTTAAAGACACAGTCGGACGCGGGGGGTCAATGACCAGGATAACGTTTTGAAATGATTATATATTCAAGATATATATTATATATAAAAATAAATGTCGGCAGAAGGAACTTCTGATGCAGCGCCGTTTTCAAAAATAGTGTTATGAGTTATGAAGTTAAATATTGAATAAAGAGTAGAGGAATGAACCCAAGACATACAACACAAAAAGGTTGGGCAACCACCCTGTCATTCAAATGTTCATATCATCAATACTTATGTTTGAATATTTTAAACACAAAATAAAAGAAAGGAAAACATGATTGAAGTACTTGCCATAAATAATGCAACGCAAAAGTAGTTTAACGAGTACTATAACCAGTAACTTTTCCCAGGGAGTAAGTAGTGTAATGGCACTACTGTTTTCACCATTAATATGCAATATGTAGTACTCTACTTTTTAAAGTAATGGACCCCAACTCTGTGCCCCCTCGGTAATCTCTAATACAACTTCTCACTATAGATCACATATTCGTCGCCCAAGAGTGGTGGTCATTTCTTCAAATAAGATATTCAAATGAAAGTCAATGACCATTTCAACAATACATATATTGAAAAACATACAAACCACAAGTACACAAGAATAACAACTGGCTACAAATAACCCAAATTCCCAAACAGCTGTTCTCCGGGGCCAGAGGCAGACGCAGAATCACTTTAGGATAGCAAAGAATACATTAATTCAAAAAAAAAACAAGTACTTCATCAGCTTTCACCTGACAGGATCCTGAAGAGCCCTCCCTCCCTCCCCTGCTGTTTCCCACTCCCCAGGAGATTACCCCTAGAGCGTCGTGGGCCAGAGATTGATTGGTGCCTGGCTCTCCAGGCTAGCCTTGGGGGCCCACGCGGCTGTGCTGACAGACGAGGAGATTGTGTTTATTCCCTCACAGAGGAACGACAGCTCCCTGGGCCGCCACCGATGAGGAAGAGAAAGTTAGAGGGATTTTTTTCTTCTTCGGTAGTGAGGGCTGGTGATGGTAGTGTGGCTTAATCATGTGCAATTATCTGTCTGAAGTGGCTCTACGTACACACATCGAACACACACACACACTTACATACATACACATTCATACTCACATACTTACATACACAGATACAGATACACAAACACACACAAACAAATAAACACACACAGACTGACTGACATAGCATAGTGCAGGGGTAATAATAATAATAATAATAATAATAACTTGAACTTATATAGCGCTTTTCAAGAAACCCAAAGCGCTTGGCGTCATAAAAACTAAATAAAAATAATAATAAAGCTAGTGTCCAAAATCCTGAGTAAACAGGTGCCTCTTTAGAGCAGACTTAAAGGTGTCAACAGTCTGAGCCTGGAGAATCTCTCAGGGGAGAGAGTTTCAGAGTGCTGGGGCAGCCACACTGAAAGCACGGTCCCCGAGGGACCGCCTTTTGCTGGGATGGACAGTGAGGAGTCCCAGATCAGAAGACCTCAGCTTTCGAGGTGGGGTGTAGTCCTCAAGGAGGTCACAGAGGTACAGTGGGACACGGGAATGGAGGGCTTTGTAGGTGAAGAGGAGCAGTTTGTATGTGATACGGAATTTGACAGGGAGCCAGTGGAGTGGTTTGAGGGTGGGGGTGATGTGTTGCCAGGGTTTGGTCCGGGTTAGCACTCCAGGTGGGAGGACACGAAGGAGTGAAGGAGTCATAGAGAGACTGGCAGAGTCTGGAGATGTTTTTGAGATGGAAAAAGGCAGATTTTGTGACGGATTTGATACGGGTTTGAAGTGAGAGGGTTGAGTCCAGGATGACACCCAAGTTGCGTACTTCAGGAGATGGCGAGATGGAGCAGCTGTCAATGTGCCATTCGGGCCTACTTGTTCTCATAATGGTGCCGGTCGGTTGGACAGTAGCGGGTCGCTGCAGGGGCAGCTACCTGTTGATGTGGTTGTCTGGGGTCTAATGAAGGTTTGGTGTGTCTGGGCCCCCCCTTCGAAGCGAAGGTTGTGACACTGGGCCTTTGCATTCAGTGAGGCTGGTCTCTTGACCTCTTTTGGGCTATTGTTGAGATGCTTGTCGCATTTGCTGGATGCACCGGGGGAAATCTTATACTCAACACACACACAAACACAGGGTCACAGACAGACTCACAGAATCATGTATACACACACACACATACACACATCCAGGGAGGCTGGAGAACACACGCACACACACACGTGGAAATATGGACGAGTATGCCCACTTCCACTGTCAAGAACACACATGGAAACACACACCAACGCACTGATTAGCCAAAGGTAATTTGTAGAGATCCGTTACAGTGGTGAACGAACACAAAAGGCAACATAGACTCTTGCTGAACCCTTTTCATCCTTTCTCGCATATTGCTGCGCCCCCCCCCCTGGTGATGACGCAATTGTACAGCAGGCGATGTATTGTACGGCAGCTTGGCAAGAGCTTTATCAAGCTTTGAAGCACTGCAGATAGATAGCAGTGGCCGTGGTTGAGTGTCTACACACGACACAGGTCGAGCCTGAAGCGCTCTCTCTCTCTCTCTCTCTCTCTCTCTCTCTCTCTGATGCTCGTTTGCGGCACAACTTGGTATAGCGGCGCTCTGATGCATCGTGAGCGCTATAGTTAATAGCCCACTATTTCAGCGGGTACCACCTTGGCCCCGGGAATTTATGGCCGCGGTGAGACTGGCGATGGGGGTAGGGTGGATGAAGGAGGGGGGGTGTTTCACACAGATGCATAGAGACGCTGCAGCGGTAGACGAGAAAATTATTTGTGATTGCGTGTGTGAAAACGACCAGGAGTTCAGAGGTTTAATTGCTGTGGCTGCTCCTCGCCAAAACGGTGACTCATGGCGTACGTATACATAAAGCGAGCAAACGGGCAAATGTGCAAATGAGACAATGACGCACGGCCCTAACATCGCCCGCGAGGGCTCGCCCCATAAGTTATTTGCCACCAGAGGATTCGCACGCACACCAAATGATGAACTCAATCCCCATCGATTTGCGGGCCGTCTGTGGTTTACGGCCGCACAGCGCACGGGGCCGTATAACTCGGAAGTTTGTTGTTTCCGACGTGCCACAACTTCGTCTTCTCCCTCCCTGGCTCGGGACCAAACCACCGCAGGCGATGACTTTGTCGGGTTCCGTTAGGGTCGCTATTAGCCAGGCTTTGCCGGGTATTTTTATCTATGTCGTCTATATGCAAATAGAGTTCGTATGTTTCCCATGACCCTTGCTTCCGTTGGGAGAGGAGAGAGTGGTGGATAGGTTGAAACTGTGTCCGTTTAGCAATTCAAATGTGCCTGGGTGAACTGATACATCGACATGTTTGGACCGTCGTGGCTGGGTGAACGAACGGGGAAACGGGGACCTCCAGAAGGCAACCTGTTTAGCACCCAGTCTACGCTACATGTGCGAGGCTCCAAATTAGGGATGCGTTGTGGCAAACTTATTTTTAACTAGGGAATTTGCATGGACAATTTGAATGCATGAGGTGGCTTTGGGGCTCATGGAACAAGTGAAGAGGCAAAGACGAAGAAGTGACTGACTCCAATTTACATAGGCATTGTTGAAGGTGGTTCAGCCCACAGTTTTTGCATGAAAATATAAAATTGAATTTGGACGTGGCGTGTGCCTAATAAGGTTTCTGCTGAATGCACATTGACAAGGTTACAACGCTAGCGATGAACGACTCATTACTTGAAAATGATTGTAATTATGTAATCCCTTATTCCTGGCAAATGTAACTGTAATCTAGATATTTTTCAACGTAGTTGTAAGGCATACTATTTTGCAATTACTGTAAACCGATTACATGCCGTTCCTTACTTCCCAACCCTGTGTGTGTGTCTGTGTGTATTTATGTGTATTTATATATATTTGAGGGGACTGAATGTTGCTAAGTTGCTAAAGTGGCTGTCCCAAAGACCGGATGGTTGGTGGTTTGTCCTTGGACAATCACTTGCTTCCAGTGGGTCACAGTTGAGCGCCGTTTTAATTTCTCATTCATGATTAGAGCTGAATTTATTTTTTTTTGTTACAAGTCAGCGGGGACAGCTGGACGAACGGCGCGCATCGTCCGCAGACCGCCCATCAACATCACCGGCGCAAGGAGCGTCCGCGAAGCCTTCAGCGCCGCCAGCTGCCTCGCATCAGCAATCAACAGTCTGTCCCTATTTAAAGCAGCACCGGACCCCGGACAGACGTGGCCCCAAAGACTCAGCTGAGGTTAGTCTAACCTAACTGAGCAAGTCATCCCACTACTCAATATATTGACGAAGTCTCGCTAGATATGCGTTCTGTTGTTAAACGCGTATTGCTCCAATTCAATATGTTGATGAGACCTCACTGGATACCTGTTCTGCTCCTGATGTTGTGCTCACCTGGCTCCAATCTTTCCCGACTACAGCGTGACCCCCAGGAGCCTCCACCCGTACCTGGTCCAGCCCGATGGACACTGATCATGAGATGAGTACTGTCTCTGACGACGACGCCATGGAAGAACTATGATTTGAATGTTTTGTTATCCTTTGTTGACCTCTAAAGGGTCGAAGTCAATTCAAGAATAAGACCTTACTTATTTTAATAAAGGGTTGTTAAACCCTCGTTCTCCGTCTCCTCTCTGGATAACTAAATTACTTGTGCCTATACCCGTGACAATTTCCGTTCCACAAAGGAGTGCACTTTGGGATAACTTCAAAAATAAGTGTATTATACGCTGTAGAGCGCTACCAGCAGGCAGCAGCGGGCTCTGTAGCAAGTTGTTGCGGGTTTGTCCCCACACGCAACGAGAAGTCGGCTGTAGAGCGCTATCAGCGGATCTCTGTAGCGAGTCGTTGTGGGTTTGCCCGACATATATCATATAGCATTAAACAGCTGACAGGAACGGCATTAACCATTCCAGGAACAATATTTTTTTTGTTCTAACTGGTTCAGGAACGTCCCGAAATGTTATAATTCCATTTTTGTTCAGAACAGGGAAAAAAAAATTGGTTCAAAGCCCACGTGATAAGTCATAAAGTCATTCACTCTGAGTCACCAAAACCGTACCACTAAAGGAAAGAGTGCAGTGAACTCTTCTAGGAATCAATGAGCGGTGACCAAAACTAAGATATTCCCGTGTGTCTAAATAATAGCACACGTCAGCGCTGGATAAGAGGGAAAAGACAGATATATATCCTAGGTGATTCCTCGGGGAATGTCCCTCTCCCATCCCCGCTCTCCAAGCCCAGATTGAGCCACCGCGCCTGGCTGCCGATGCTAGCGCGACACTTCTGAACAAAGCCTCATCAACCATTCCTTCACAGGGCGTGGTTATCTGTGCCAGTCAAAAACCTTCCACATCCTCCAGATAAAGAGATTTTATTTATGCGCTGCTTCTGTGTGCTCTTCACGTAGCTGTGTCTCGCGTCCTCTCCCTCTCTCTCACTCTTTCATTTTTATTTTTATTTTTTCCCAATTCATCTGTTCAATTTTATAGCATGTGCTCGTTTGAGCCAAAATGAGAACCTTGGTGTTTGGGGCAACAGACTTGTAAGCAATGGGGTGACCCTCAGATGAGGTAAAACTCTCTCTCTCTCTCTCTCTTCCTTCCAGGAGGATATGAAAAGTGGGGGGATTTCCAGGGACTGTAAATCAACAAGCATTGAATTACATTGAAAAGATTTTTTTTCTTTTAATGAAAGCTACTCACTACTTTTTTGTGGAATACTTTATTACTTGAGTAGCTATTTGGATGACTAGTTGTTAGGTTTACTTGACCACTATTTTGCTGAGGTGACAATACTTTTACTTACTAGTATTAACCAGAGATGCCAATCCAGAGCCCTTCATAGAATGTGACGTTTCATGTGTGACTCTTCTCCTACCTTCCACTAATCCCTTGAGGCAGCGTGTTTTTGTGTTGTGTTTTAAGATTTCCCCCGGGGTATCCAGCGAACGCGACAAGCGTTGTGACTAGAGCCAGCTCGAGGGGTGTCAAACATGCGTTTGTGGGTCACAAATCCGCACAATAAAATTTGGGTGTGGAGTAGCACACCGCAAGTTACCAGCACAATTTCTAAATAATTGTAAGTGCCCCCTGAACTCGTCTATTGGACCAGTTTTTTAGGGATCTGCTTTTGATTATCGCATTATTTATTTGAATGACGTCGCTCTGCAGAGTTCTTTTATTTCTATGTGGTCTGTGAGTTTGTCCTCCATGCGGATTTGGAACGTTTCAATGATTTCACTCAGTCTGGTCCTCTCGCTGTCGTAGACTGCTGGCGGCACATACAACTGTCAACATGTATAAAGCTTGTTTCTGATACTCCTCTTGGTACAGCCGGAGGGCACCATCACAATATCCACATTAATATTTTCCTTAACGCCGCGCCCGACGTGCTTCTCACCAGCTCGTTTAGCTTGACACAGAGCCAGAAAAGTTTTAAGAGGTTGACTGACATGCAGGATAAAAACACACACAAAAAAAACACATGGGTGAAGCGAGACAAGTGTTGTAGCGCTGGAGGAACGGAGGGCACCCGAGCAGGTAGTTTAGTGTCTGGGTCCCGAGCAGCTGTTCTCAGCACCGGCTAATCGAGCTGACGGCTCCAGCTTGAATATGCGCTGATGTCCCGAACCGCCGGCAGCCTGCCCAGAGGGGCAGCGAGTGCAGCTGTCAATCAGTCTTCTGTCGCGTTGGCCGGAGAGATGCGCCGATTTAATAGCAGGGCTGGAGCTATAGGCTATACTGTACTACATAGTGTACGACACGGCTATACAGTACTGCATAGTGTACTACACTACTCTACTGTCTCCATGAAAGGGCTTGAAAACTGAATTATTTTTGAAACGTTCCGTTCCGAACGGTTCAGCCAGGCCTATGTTTAACGTTTTCGTTCTCTGAACCGTTCCACCACCAGAATATCGGTCCTGAACTGGTTCGGAACGCAAACATTCCGTTCGTTCGTTCTTAAAGTTCCTCTGTTAAGTTT
The DNA here is from genome assembly GCA_900302395.1 of Bregmaceros cantori. NCBI lineage: Eukaryota > Metazoa > Chordata > Actinopteri > Gadiformes > Bregmacerotidae > Bregmaceros > Bregmaceros cantori. The sequence continues at coordinate 9,857 of OMKY01251843.1, read as the reverse complement.
AGATGTAGTTTATAGAGAATGTATTTGGTGGACTTTCAAACTTCAGTGTACCTGTATTAACGCCATTACTTTCACTTCCTCGTCTGTCCACACGATGGAGCCCCAGATGCACGGGGCTTGACGACTGACAGTGAAAGTTTGATGGGTGCACAACCGGAAATAGTCTCCAAGTCATAGGATATGTTCAAATATATAGAGAGCAGAAAAAAAAAAGTTTTTAACTGGTTTGGTGGATTTCATAATTTTCTGTTTCTGTTCCGGAACAGTTGAAGAAATATTTTTTTGTTTCCGTTTCCGCTCCTTGTAAAATTCCATAAAATTCTGTTCATTTTTGGTTTCCGTTTTTGTTGCTTGAACCAGTTCGGAGCCCTGATGTGAACTATATGACTGTCTCTGGTCACTGTGTGCTGTGTACTGAACTATACATACTAGCTAGTCCCACCTACCGCTAGCATGGCGCATACAGAAGTAGACACCATGTGAAAGTATATGTGCAATACAGCCCTGGCCGATTGCGACAGTTTGTGTCTGGCAGTGCTTCCGCAGTTGTCACTTTCTGTAAACAACACCGCCTGCTGCCGCAAAGGAGATGATTTGGCCCACTCCTTGGAGACCACACGGGAAATCTGCCTCACTGCTCTCTGGGAAGCGGAGAGACTCCCCGAGCCATATTCATGCTTGCAAATACATTTCACAGCGTTTTGCCAAAATGGATGAGGCATATGCTTCCTCCTGGGGTAGCCCAAACTCCCGGCCATTCTGGCGGATCTAATGAACACAAACAGACTCTGGCTGCTTGGTTGAATCCTCAGCAAACACAGCATGACATTCTATAACAGACATCCTGAGACTTGCTAAATTTGAACTGCCACGGTGAACGATATGATGCAAAATATGCCAAGAAGGTTCTTGGTTTAGATTGATTCATTATTTAGTACCACACAGGGGTGAACAGATTGCGCTTTTTTGCTCCGGATCCTTTAATTTTAAGGATCGGCCGATCCCGATCTCTGGTACCAAGTCCCGATCCCCGATACAAACTCCCGATACAGAGTATTGGTCCTCCAAAAATTGGCAGTACTCAACCTATTTGGCACAATTGAAAATTTCAATAATAGTCAAAGTAATGAATGATCATAATACACACTGCGATTCCCGCGTGTCACAAGCTCCTCCAGGAGGCGGAAACATAGCGACGCGCTCCACCTGAAATGACGTCACAATCTCGTTCCCCATTAAATCACTGTTGAGCCTGATGAGTAAATATCCTCATTAGAGCTCCGTTATGGTCTCAGGGGAAGCTGCTCCCCCACTACTTGGCGTTCCCTGCAAGGTGCTCTTAGTAGAGAACCACTAATGGCTCGGAAGTGCATTGTCACCACAGGAACACTTTGCTGTCTCCATTCACAGTGTAAAGCTAAAGGTAAAGCTTCTTTATTTAGTCGCACAAACATGTAAAGTTGAAATCTTCCTCCGCATCTAACTAGGGATTTGGTTGCCATGGTAATGACGATAGGTGTCGATACACAAGATGATTTTTAGGAATTGCATTGCGTCTCTCGTGACGTCACACATCTCTGGTTTTCTTGATTAAAGCTATTTTCTTATTAAAAAGTTTGTCTGCTGCAGGGTGATACAAGGTTGTGGCCATTATAACAGTGCCATTGTGACACAATCTTCACACGTGGTGCACAATATTGGTCAGACTCATTGCTGTGTTGTGTTATAAGGTGGTCACACATTGATATTCTGAACTAACATTCCTCAATAAAAAATATATAAAATGTATATGCATAAGTACATACCATAAGTACTATTCTATCAGGCCCAGGAGCGAGGGATAGAGAAAGAAAGACACTCCCGAAAACTTTTCCGACCGACGCGCCTCCTCCACATCTTCAACACGCCTCCGCTCAAACGACACCTTCGACACCTGTCCACGTCTTATATTCTTGGTCATCGTATCCTGGGCCAGAGGCTGAGTATTTCCTATTTCAACATCCAATGGTTAATTACTCTGCCTCTTAAAACCAAGCGGGTATGGCTTCTGCCGACAGGCAGGTGTTAGTGCTAAATGCGATCTTTTCCAGACCTTCTCCAATCCTCATTGTTGGAGAAGGGCCGGCTGATCAGTAATTTAAACACAACAACATGTTAGCGACCGTCTCGAGTCGCAATATACTCGTACGAATTCCTTCGTGTGATATGAGACCAGCTGGCCGGCCCGATCGTATCGAGTTGCATATGCGGTCTGTCTGTATTGATCTAAATTATTATTATTTTCGTGAGCCTCCATTCATGCTCACGTTATTTTGCCAGTAGCTCTGGCGTTTTGTGAGAGTTCAAACAACACTTTCCTAGGACTAGTAGGCAATTGGTATTAAGGGAACTTGGCTATGACTGTGCGCGGGCCCAGTAAGCGAGTCCACTAAAGATCCAGTACACCAAGCACGCACCTTTATTTATTTATCTCCACTATTGGTAGTTGTTAGAACTACCACCAGGAATCATAAAAATCACCATGGACTATATTACCGTGGACTATAGTCTTATCACCGTGGACTATATTACCATGGACTACAGTCTCACCATGAACTATTTTATTTTATAACTATAATCCATGAGTGCTATTGACAAGACTATATCGATAAGACCATGGCGAGAAGAACATAGTCCACGAGTGCTATTATGGGTGCACTATATTTCAGTACAGTAACGCGAATGCCACATATAATTGATAGGTCACCAAATGTAATGTATACACAATTTATAACTTTATTTAAAAAAAAGTCAGAACAAGGACTTTGTCTTCATGATAAGAAGAGATGCCTCTTTAAAGCCATTGTCATTTGAAACGCAGTGCCGCATACTCTGATAACATCGCTGACAGACGAAAACTCACCAACAACTAGTGAGTATTGCAATAGCAGGATTACAAAAAAAAACACATCATTGGTTTGGAAGAGTTCCAAGCAATCGAGCCACCTTAAATTAAAACACAGTCAAAATATATTTAAATAAATAAATAAATATGTGAAAATTGCAAATTCCAACTGGGTACGTCATCACCGTTAAAGACTTGTGGTCATAAAGGGCTTACTCTGTCTCCTGGGGGGAAGCAGGTTAAACTTAGCGTGCAGTATATGTGCACGCCAGTATACGATCGATGCGCAGAGAGCACGCATATTCAGTATGAACGAGCCCTATGTATCACTAGGTAATATTAGTAACTTCTAATGATTCTATGACTCTGCTCACCCAATACCTGGAATATTTTGCCCACCAAAATAGACAGAAAGATACTACAATAGTCAGTGTTAATCTGCATTTAAAGTGGTTTGGAGGAGTGTGAATACAGATTTGACATAATCAAAACATATTTCACTCTCTTTGCGCACCAACATGGGTCATCCTTTTCCGGAGGTACTGATCCAGTTTTGTTCCGTTTAGGATCAGTAGGTCAAGTCCTGACCATTCATGGATGTTGTTGTCTTATCTCTAATCCCTCAAGGCAGAGTTTACATGTCAGTTACTGAAAAAGAGACCATTTCCACACTTGGTTGGAGGAGAAAAGTATTTACATCCTTAACATTAGACAAATGACTACTCTTAAAACTGGTTTGACAGTAGGATACTGTGGGGGAAATATTTACAAAGATACATTTACAAAATGTGTGGTGACAGATGGTAACAGGGTACAGTCTGGACCCTGGCTAAACTACCAGGGACTCGGAGGAGGTCTGGCCCCCAGACGTGCGGCACGCAGGCCCATCGGTGTGTGGACACGCCCTGGCGCCCACGAACCAGCCCCCAACTATGGGTTAAATAGGACCACTGCCTGGTGGGTACCTCGGGAGAGGAACAGGCTAAGGGAGTTAACCCCTACAGAAAATCAATCCCCTTGGGTTGGCGTCAGGAAGGGCATCCGGCTGTAAAACTGTCGCTCCAAATATTCTCGATATGGCCGGAGAAACACAGAAGAGGCGGGGTACAGCCTTAAGTACCCCGTGGGCATTTTCATCAGCCTACGACAAGAAGAATGATGAAGGCAGAGTCCAAACCGCAGGAGGAAGATGTCACGTCGATCAGGAGAGGTGGTTGAGGCTCTGCACAGGAGAAGAGTTGACGTCTGCTGTGTTCAAGAAGCAAGATGGAAGGGGGGAAGTGCAAGGATGCTTGGTGCAATAGGCAGAAGATACAAGGTTTTTTGGCAAGGATGTAATGAAGGGACGGCCGGTGTTGGAGTTCTTATCGCTGAAAAATGGATAGGTCAAGTGCTAAGTGTTAACAGGGTAAATGAGCGGATGCTGGTAGTGAG
>OMKY01251838.1:4545-16651 GCA_900302395.1 Bregmaceros cantori | reverse complement strand
ATTATTATTATCATACTCCCAATGGATTCCTATGGCAGCCCATAGAACCCTATATAGGAAAATGCTGAAATATGACACACTCATTCTAGTCAGGGTCAGCATTGCCCACAGCAATTTCCAGGTCTCCAGCCCTAACTCTATAGCGCCACCAATGGGCCAAATGTGCAGATAATTTCACATACGTTTCTGCCTGAAACTTCCAAACCATCTGGCCAGTTTTCAAAAACCTGCTATCTCTGGATTCCTTAGATGAAGCCGAATGCAACACACTGCATGACATCAATCCCCACAGAAGAGATACACTGCCATTTATAATTTAGTGCAAATCACTTAAAATGTTACTCCTCTCTCAAATTTTGAGCAATCACTCTGAAACTTGGTATATAGTATCTCTGGACCGAGCCTCACAAAACTCTTGAAGCAAATCTTGTGCGCGCCATCTGCTTGGCCCCGTATCACTGCTTGCAGTTATATTTATTCATGTTATTTCTCGCAGGTTGTGTCGTTTTATTCATGTCAACTGTGAGAAAGTTGTAAAACACACACTTGTACAGCCAAAACAAATTCCTTTGTGTATCACACACTGGCTAATAAAGGAATCTGATGTGACATCAATGAGTCCTTATTAGCACCTAAAGGGTTAACAACAGCACATTCTGTTAAAACAGTGTCCTAACGAGGAATGTCTTCATTTCATTGGAGGAGAAATACTGTCCACATCTCCTAAAAACATTAAAACTAATTTGGGGGGAGTCCCTGGAGGAGGGTGGGGGGATATTGGACATTCTGATGCAAGTAAAGCAAGGCATTGGGGTTTTACAGAAATGCTTGTTTACAACAGTCTGGCCCATTGGCGCGTGTGGTGCCCGTGTGTAGTTCATGTGCAAATGAATGCATTGCAAGGAGAGACATGCATGACAATAGAAACAAAAACAAAAAAATAAATCACTTGGAAAAAAAAAGAAACAAGCTACATAAAAGCTTCATAAATATAATAATAAAAATGTAAAACCCTTAGCAAGGAATTCTAGCTTTTTTTTTGTTGGCACTCGAGGCTCAATGTATGTTTTGTGGATTTCTCTGTCAGAGCCGCACAGGTTAGTCACGCCATCTTTGGTACTGTAGTAGTAGTAGTGGTGAAGTAAAAACACTAAAAATGCAGACAGGTGAAAGTATCTTCATCGTGATTGGTTGAAAAAAAGGGGGCGGGGGGGAGAGGTAGTGGTGTGTGATGTGACAATATCATTAAAATCTGGTGAACCAGTGCACAATGGTGCCTTTCCCCTCAAACTAAATGAATTTGGTTAAACTAAAAACCTGCTTATTAGCAAAGCCAATACTGTCCCATAAATTACTTCTCACGTTATATTAGATTACAGTGACATACTGAATGTGGGCGTGTCGTTATGATCCAATAATAACCCACAAAAGAACGCCATGAATACTATTACTTTAGTTTCAACTGAACAAAGTTTTATAGTTGATACGATAAAAAAACATCTCGTCGTCCAGCGTTGCCAAATACCAGCTGGGCTGTTGAAACACTTGTACACTTTGTGCATTGTTTTTAGTATGTAGGGTGAAAGTGGTCCGGATGATGCCGGAAAAACTTCTGGAAACCCCGTGCACAACTGATGGACATTTGACGCACTACACGGCCGCCATGGAGTCTTTGTAGCGGAAATGACGTTGGCATCCCGGACGAGCGCTTATGTGCGTGATAACCGCTAACATGTTGTGGTTCTGTTGGTAGTTGGGAGCGCAACGTGCAGAAGCTTCACAGCACTGCGAGTCTCCGGGGTGTGTTTCCATTGAAGTTTTTGTTGGCGTTAGAATGGATAACTCCTTTAAACGCCATAGGTATCAGAACCAACTTCCCTGGGAAGGAAAGGACAGAGGCAGAGACTCGCGGAGCTGTATTAATTTAACATCGACGACAGCGTTATTAATTCTTAACAAATAGAGAAGGCACCGTGTGGGGAAGTCGTCCTGTAAGTGGCAGTGTGTGGTTCCCTGCCGGGAGTGCAGGGGAGAGCTGCGCCCATATAGTCTATGCCTGCGCTACGGTGACTCAGCTGCCTCCCGCTGTGAGCTTCGACCACACACGGCCCCCTGTCTCCACCCACAGGGACGAGTGCCCCGCATGACACGGTCGTTTCAAAATGCCTGCGCATGTCTGCGTCGAATGACATCGACGCGGCCGCCGAGTCGTGCAGCAACTGGTCGCTAGTCGCAAATTTCAAAAATGGTCGGGTATCAATGCCGCTTCTCTTCCCATCCACTTACATGGTATATTCAGGATTTTCGCCGCCCTTGACAAGTGTTAACAGACTTCAATGGAAACACACAGTCACGCCAACAGCACTGTGCTGTGACTCTCACACCAACGCAGCTGAGAAGTGACCCATACAAGACACACCAGACATCAGCCAAGGAGGCAGTGGAATTCACACCAGTGGCCAGATGCACTTGGATGTTGAGTCACCCCCTCGGAGTGTGACCAATCGGCGACCAGCAAACGTGGCCACGGATGGCCACATTCCAGACACACATCTCAATGGGTCCTGAAACCTGGTGTGTTCTGGAAAATCTGAGGGTCAAATTCTGTATAACGCCAGAGGAATTGTTACTGAAACTGAAGGTAATCGGCTCAATATGCCATCAAAAAAAGATGACAGCAGAATTCCAAACATGCTCATTTTGTGGATCATTAATTTGACATAAAGTTTAGGGTTGATCGATGGAACGTGTGTAGTCTTGTGCAAAGTAACATCACGCTGAAGTTGTTGTACGGAACATACTAAATGCGTTGTACGTCAATAGGCCCGTTTCCAGAGCACAAACTTTGGGGTTGTTTCAAGTGCGCGTCACGTGCGGGAACCGACCGAAAACACAACCATGGGCTTCCAGCGGAACTAACCCAAATCTACTTGGAGTATGGATTTTTGTGGGACGATGGGAACTTCAATTCACCTATTGGATGAGTGCACCACCAGTCAAAAAGTCTGATTTAGCTTAAAACAGTGTGGATATTTTACATCTTCTTTCAAAGACTCCAAAGAAACGACAAAAAGTTTGTTTTTCATCAAAATTTACCTTTCAGTATACATTACAAAGATGATAATATTACCATTACCAATACACCACAATGATAGCAGTATGAAACAATGATGAACACGATAGTATGTGTTGGTTGCGTCCAAATGTTTCTGATAAAACCAATCATTAAAATTAAAACAGAGCAACACAACAGATGTAAACTAATTCAGAGCATTTGCATGTGACCAGTGGTGCCGAGGGACCAAATTGGAAGGGGTAGGACGGATGGGTACCATCTCCGCGACTCGATTCGGGACCACCACTGAAGACGTGACGTAAAGGCCTATCGTGCCTTCCCACCAAATCGATGCCCATTTGATAGGCTCGTCAAATGATCTACAGTCGATGCACGTTCAGGTGGTACCTCAATTGAAATCGTCGCACCATTTTTGACGCTCAACCTCAATTCTTCCCCGTCCCACCATGACGCGCTGCTCGTTTCCGCGTCCGACACACATTCATTCGCGAGTCAATTGGCAGTGACTTTGACAGCGACGCTCTCGTCAAATGCCACTGAGCGCTAATCCTTGCATCTTTTGACACTGCCGTGTCTCTTCCCATCCGCTTACCTGACGTTACATTACAACCGGTCAACCAGGAACACACCATCAGATCGTCTTCGGGCCACTAACTGAGAGTGTGTTCCAGAATTTCCCATCCAATCCCACACAAAACCTCTTCAGTGGAAGTCAGAGCTAATGAAAAAAACGACAAAATGACTAAAAACCTTTTTCTTCTTATGAATGTTGGTTGGTTTGACACATCACTCCTGCCCCCTGGAGTTTCACGGTTGAGATACCATGGACGATGAATACGTTTGTGTTGATCCATTGGAAAGAAGGAAAACCATGATATGATATTTCTCGCCTGTCCTCCCTCTGCATGAACATCAACTCTCAGAAGACAGCTGAGCCTCGATGTCCACGCGGCAGATGGGGCACTTCTTGTTGGTGAGTAGCCACTGGTCCACGCAGAGCTGGTGGAAGAGGTGCATGCACGGCAGACGTCTGCAGGGGGAGACAGTCACACATGGTTATTAGGGACTTTAAGCATGCACAGTTTTCAAGACGGCGACCGGACGCAGATATCGACCCCTCCTCCCACTGGTTTGAGTCGGCGTCATATCCAAAGCAATCGTTCAGCAGGTTTCCGCAGCTACGGCGGACGCTGTCTGATCAGCTGATGTTTACCACGTACAAGATCGGAATAGAATAAAAGTGGGTCCCGTGCGCGCTCTCATCGTTTTTCAAAATGTCATTCAAGAGTTTGAGAGATGTTGCTTTGTGCACTTGGGGATCGGTTCATTTCACACGACTTCTTGTTACTTCATTATGAAAAATAAAATATTGTATTTGTGGGTTTGTCAAATTTGTCTAAATACAATGCTTAAGCTAATTAAAAGGGGGTTTTATATGTAAGTTCTACGTTTTTTTTTTTCAGTTAATTTTTCCGGTGTCAGCGCTGTTTTTCCATCTTTATTGGATAGGATTAGTCGGAAACTGGGTTGAAGAGATCGGGGGTAGACATTGCAGACAAGTCGACGAGCGTAGTCGAACTTACGACACTGCGGACGCTGCGTTAGACACAGCGCCACTAACATGAATGGGGTCGCGTTAGGTGCAGTGTCCACAACCACTCGGCCAACGCGGACCCAAGTTCTACGTTTTTAAGCGTGTTCCGTACTTAAACAGTGAAAACAAACGGAGGGTTCCATTTCACATGCCACTAAACTGCCACAGTCGTGCACCCAAAATTGACTGAAATGTAGTGCACTATATTTCAGTATCTTACCGGACGTCCTCGCCTTCCTCCAGGATGGACAGACAGATAGTGCACTTCTCCTCCGTGTCCTCCTCCTCAGCAGCTCTCTCCTCCTCTTCCTGCTGCTTGCCGAACAGCTTCCTCTGTAGGAGGATAGGGGCCGGTAACCACATCATCACTGGCTGCTCCAGGAAGATAAACCCCATCCCAAAACACCCTGAGGAAAGTTAATCCGCAGTAACTAACAGTATCCAGCGGTCAAGATGGGACGTCACCTAGCGAGGTCAATGGTCAAATCGATAAATTAACAGACTAAACATTTCTCCCAGCCCTATACACTCTTGTGCCTGTGGCTTAGCCTCGATTCCTGTCTCCGGCATGAGTATGCTGCAGGTCTCTCGCCCCCATTTTTTAGGCACAAGCTTTATTGAGAGAGACAGAGAGAGGATTAAATCGGAAACTGGGATGAAGAGTCGGGGGGAGATGTTGCAGAAAAGCCGGACAGGGGATTTGAACCTGCGGCACTGCTCGACCAATGGTCTGGGGGACGCGCTCTTGAAAGCTAAACAATTTGAAAGTGATAAAATGATGAAAGTGATGCAAGGTCACAACTTGACGACTGGATACGACAAAACCGGCTCTACAAGTATTACGTTAACACACATGGACAGACAGCAAGGACCGCTAGTATACAGCAAGCACCACCACAAGTAAGGCAAGCGCACAGTGCTCAGCATGAATACAAGTCACTTCCAACATGTCAGCTGCTCTTTTACAAGGGTAGACATCGCAGGATAGCCCGTGAGGGGAGTAGAACTTGCAGCACTGCAGGCACTAACCACAGCGCCGTTACTATGAATGGGGGCCGACTTTAGGTTCAGTGTATTTGACCACAAGGCCGAACAGGAAAGGCAGGACTTTTAACCTGCATGACAAGATATTAATATTATGTATTTTTATTCGACCAAATATGGACATAAGTGGGCAGTGTCTGAAAACACTCCCTATCCCCTACTCCCTACCCCCCATATAGTGCACTCACTTATAGTGCACTCACAGTGCACTCAACAGCAACGGCCGATATTTCGGACACTAGAGTAGGCGCAGTCAAAATTATTATAAAATATAATTATAAAAAATACAATTCTAAAATTCAACAATCATCAGAAAGTACTTACATTTATAACGATCTGCCGCAGTCGGTTGCTATTTACTCCCGCCGTGCCAATTTTTTTTTGAGTTTAGGTAATTTTCTAAAAACGCCTTGCAATGCATTATGGGTTATATTCATAGACTGTATATTCGTCTAGGGTACATCCGATGCTCACTAGTTTTTGCGGTGCATTGTGGGATACTTTCAGCGCACTATATAGGGTACATGGGGAATTCGGACACCCCTACAAAATGGCATGCGCCCCATATAGTGCACTATATGGGTGATTTGGAGCCCTGCTCCCAAATGGTTCAAGGAACGAAAACGGAAACCGAATCTTACAGAATTTTACGAGGCGCGGAAACAAAAAAAGATTGCTTCAAATGTTACGGAACAGAAGCAGAACATTATGAAATCCACAAAACCGGTTAAAAAACGTTTTTTTTCCGTTCACTATATATTTTAGCATATCCTATGTCTGGGAGACTATTTCCGTCCACTTTCACTCAATCGTCAAGCCACATGCATCTGGGGCTCCATCTTGTGGACAGACGAGGAAGTGAATGTAATGGCGTTAATACAGTTGCTCTGTAGTTTGAAAGTCAATATATATTTTGTATAAACTATATCTAAACTTAACATTTCACAATATTAAGGAACTTTAAGAACAAACAAAATGTTTGTGTTCCGAACTGGTTCAGGACCGATAGTCTGGTGGCAGAGTGGTTCCGAGTACGAAAACATTAAATATAGACCTGCCTGAACCGTTCGGAAGACAACGTTTTAAAAAATAATTTCGTTTTCAAGCCCTGTTAGGGAGCAATTTCGGACACAGCCAAGGACAAGTCCACAGGTGAATTCCCGTAATTTAACTGAATTGCGATCACTGAAAAATCCATGTTGAGCACTGTACGCCATCTGCATGTGCGATCTGCAGATGCGCAATCGGCGTCCGTCACACAAGCGCCATCTTGAAGCGTCTGCTCCAAAAAGCATGTCAACTTAGCGTTAGACAAACTACAAGGTCTTCAGCAATCATTTCCTGCTGTACATGTGTGGGGGAGGGGACAGATGAATGAATGAATGAATGAATGATGATCGTCAGATCGATTTGGGATGTGGCACATTTCACACTCCATTGAAAAAGCGAACCCAGGGAACAGGTTGGGGTGAAGACATTCAACTTGGCCTTCGTTTCTGCAATAATCATCTCACAATTGAATCATATTTCATGATTCATTCTATGCAGGGATGCACCGATAATGACACATGATTCAAGAAGAAGTTTCAAACAAATTGTTATTATTACTAAAAGGTGCATTAGAATTATTTATCTTCTACCACTCAATAACCATTTTGATTATATGGTACAAATTACATTTAAAAAATGTAATATATATATATATATATATATATATATATATATATATATATATATATATACACACACACACATATATATATATATATATATATATATATATATATACTTACATATACATATACATATATATACATATACATAGAGGAGCAAAAATCTTAGCTCCTGCACCTTTAAAAAAATAATTGACATTAGTATTATCAAAAATACGGCAACGGGTCAATTTTCCACAAAGGTGGACATGTCAGTATCGGTGCGTACCAAGTGCTGGAGTGGGTCACACCTGTTTCACACCGACAGAACGCATACAAAACTTCTCCAAGGGCGTATTCAAACCTCTATTTGAACTTAGCGTGGCTTTCGTCCCGGGCTTAGCATGCATTAGAACTGGGTTTACCCGTTGTGTACATATAAGCCAAGGTTGTGTAGAGATAACGCAAAGACGCAGCTTCAAAATTGAACAGGGACAGATTAGACCTCTCGTTTCTGTGTGAGATACGGGTCGTAGCGCGGTTGCTTTCAGTCAGCGGTGAACAGAGTCAGAATTCGATAACCTCTGGGTTGAGCTCAAGCCGAGACAACCCATTAAAAGAAGAGTCGGTCTGCAGAACCCCCCAAGTGTGTGCACAGCTACCGGAACCACTGGGGAACGGTTCCATCCCAAATAAACCGAGACAAACCTGGGATAAACACGCTGGTTTGAATACGCCCTAAGTTAGCTACATGGAGTAGGCTTGGGCGGTATGAAGGTATTATTGTGGATTGTCCTAGTTTCTCTCTACATGTCATTCTACCTCTTTCTCTCCTTGTCAATCTACATTTATCCCAGCCCTTCTTGCTTGAAACGTGGGTGCGTGTATGGCTATGTGTTTATGCTCGCTTTTTAAAGGGTTGGGAAGGTTGTGGGTCAATTGTTCCTTTGAATTGCTATGCATGAAAGGTGCTTTATAAATAAAGTTTGATTTGATTTGAATTAGTAGAGGCTTTTGGTGAATTTTTATTTCCGTATACCAGGGGTATTTTGAATCTGAATATCGCCCAAGCCTAACACCCCCCACCCAAGGACTAAACTACTGTCAATGTGCAAGGGAGACAATATTTCCAAATTTGAGTGGCTCTGATTTTCCTCACCGATTCTGTGGTTGGGGGAGTATTTTTCCCAATAGAAGACCAAGCCCCAGGGGTTAACTGTTCGTCAATGACTCTCTCCAACACCTTCTGCATTGGGTGGCAGGGGCGTTAGATTCCTTACTTACAAAAAAAACAGTTGGACAAATCAAACCTTCCTACACAATGTCTGCACAGATTCCTGAATGAACGATGACAATGGCAGCAAAAAAAAAATCTAATTCGATACAAACTGAATAGATGGTGCTCATTAGGGATGCACCGATACCGGTATCGGGTACTCACTTAGGTACTTGTCAAACAGTTGCCGATACCATGAACCGATACCATGAACCAATACCAATACTGTGAAATGAGGCAGTGCTGCCTATTCTACTCTGACCTACATTCATGTCAAAATAATATATCAAATATACATAGGCTTAAGTTTTGTTTCGTTTTTTGGGGGGACAGGGGGGGGGGTGTATCGGTATCGGTAGTACTCGGTATCGACGAGTATTGAAATTATTATACTCGTACTCGTATCGGTTTTCAAAAAAACGGTATTGGTACATCCCTAGTGCTCATGAAATAATTGAGCATGATACTAGTCAGAAGACAGGGTTGAGTTATCCTATGCATAAGGGCTATGGCTGTAAATCACACCCATCATGGCAATTCGATTCAGTATCGATTTTCTGACCCAGCGATTTGATTTTTTTTGATACTCAATAATTCACCACGATTCGATACGATTTCGATATGATTTGATTAAATGTATTCATTTTTTACCCAACAGGCTAGACAATGTTTCAAATTTGAAAATCAAGCTGTAACATCGTTATACATTTATGTAGACTGTATATGAACCCATACAGTCTATGGCCATGGCACACACGCCGTGCGCTAAGGTTTAGCGCCACCCACAGCACAGGAGTGGAATTACGTCCAGGAGCAAATTGATAAAAATAGACGACAAAAAAAAAGTTACTCTTGCGGGCGGACGTATCGATACATTGTATCGACAGCTGTTGTATCGATTTATCGATACAAAATCAATATTATTTACACCCCTAATAAGGACATGAGTCTCATTATTTTCAATCCAACTTTTTGGGCTGTGTCCGAAATCGCTCCCTATCCCCCATATAGTGCACTACATGGGGCGCACGTCGTTTTGTAGGGGTGTCCGAATTCTCCATGTACCATATATAGTGCACTGAAAGTATCCCACAATGCACCGCAAAAAGTAGTGAGCATCGAATGCACCCTAGACGGAGCAATATAACCCATAATGCATTGCGAGACTTTTCAAAAAATTACAAAAATGTCGGTCAGTTGCTATTTACTCCCGCTGTGACATTTTTTTGTAGGTTAGGTCATTTGAGCAATATGCATTATGGGTTATATTGCTCCGTCTAGGGTACATTGATGCTCACTACTTTTTGCGGTGCATTGTGGGATACTTTCAGTGCACTATATGGGGGATAGGGAGCCATTTCGGACAGAGCCTATCTTTCAATTCCTTGGCAATTACTGATCATTAAATTAGTTGCCGATTAATGTTATAATCGATTAGTCAGCGATTAATCGACTAATCGTTGCAGCCCTCGTGCGTGGCTACCGTTTATTTCTAACCTTGTAAAACACCTTTTCAGATTCAGAACATGGGCCATACTTGTTACATCAAGTAGCAATTTGGGTCACGCACAGATATTATCTAGGTTTTAAAGATGCAGTAACTGATATTTTTTTTGGCTAATAATACTGTAGATGTATTTTGTTAGTTATTTTACTTTGAAATGGGTATCACATAAATGTGAATTCATAGTTTTATGTGTTTTTATGTGCACCGATCCTATCCTCCAATCGGTGATCGGGGCTGATCGGACTTTTTTTTCGAAGGATCAGGACTCACGATTTTGTCCCAATCAGGATCGGTAAATGACTGTTTATTTACTTTGACCATTATTAAAATTGACAATTGTGCCAAATAGTTTGGGTACTACCAATTTTTGCAGGATCAGAACTCTGTATCGAGCCTCAGTATCTGGGATCAGAACTCGGTACAGGGGATCGGGATTGGATTGGGAGCCAAAAAACGTGAATGGTGCACCCCTAACTACTACATATATATTTTGAAAAGAAATAAAATACTGCATCTTTAAAACGCATTTCAACTGGAAAGCCAGTGGAGATACGCTTCAGCGAGAGTTTAAAGTGTTGAAGTTGAACTTCAACGGTCCGCCCAAATGGCCATAGGTTTGGATGCTCTAACTGGGGCGTTGCGATGACATCTGAACAACATTGTCGACCTACAGTAGTACAGTAAGACTTACCTTCTTGTACTTGTGTGGGTAAGTACACCTCTCGATGGTGCCCTGCGAGGCTCCTCTGTTCACAGTCCCCAGTCGCTCCTCTAGGTGCAGTAGATCCTGCAGAAACGTTGCATCGTTCATATCCATCTTTTCACATCACAATATATAGATGTAAGTGGCTTAAGCGCGGCAGCAGTTGGCATCAGAGAGTTGCCTGAGACATTTTGTCCCCTGGCAGACACTGTAGTTGGCACTGGCCATGCTGTGCGGCCACCATTTGGGTTCTCAGTCTTGCGTTTGTAAAAGTAAGCACCACAGCCCTTGGCTCTCCACCTTTTCTACTAATAACTTGGTCAAAACGATTTTACTAATAACTTTGTCAAAACGATTTTTGACCAAGTTATTAGTAAAAAGGTATACAATAATATACAAATAAAAAAAATATATTATTTATTCAACAAAAACACAACTATATCTTATCAATAAATATAAGTTTTAAACTTGATGCCAGGCTGACTCAATGACTCAACATGCAGTATTGCTTAAAACAAGGCCAGGGTACTACCTCGTAGGTTCTCCCAAAGCCGGTCATTCTAGACGAGATGTAGCGGATGTGCGGGTAGGTCACTTCAGATATGCCAGCGTGCTGGAAACAAACAAGGAAGTGGAAGAAATAAAGTTTTACTTGGCGACGCTCAGCAATAGGGCAGACTTGGGCAAACTATCGCCCCCATTTGCACGACGGGTGCAACACACACCACACACTTGTACCGGGGACCACAATAATAAAATAAATTAAAAGGTACGTGCAGTACTACCGCTTTTTGTCCGCCATATGGAGCCAGAGCAACAGAGATGATGTTCACCATAGGACATTTACAGAGATGTGCAATGAAAGTTATTGCAGTTTAACTTCTTCTCCATGTTTTCTCCATGACATAAAGTGCATTATTGCACTTTATGTCATGTCACTCAGACACTCTGTCTCATGAAAGATATGTGCACTTTAAGATGTTTACTAGGGGTGCAACGGATCAAGAGACTCACGGTTCGGACCGATCCTCGGATCAGAGCTCACGGATCACGGATTTTTTCGGATCATCGCAAAAAAAAAAAGAAAACAAAAAAGACAAGACAAAAATAAAAACACAAGTTTGTCTTTTGTTTATTAAAAACTGTTGAATTAAAATACATTAACTCAACTTAGGTGCATCGGGATAATATATGTTTTAAACATAAATAATATTATTAATAACCACATATTATATATTTACAAATGTAATAAAG
>OMKY01251824.1:15819-26450 GCA_900302395.1 Bregmaceros cantori | reverse complement strand
GCGAGTATATAATACGTCTAGAAAGACCCTCGGGGTGATTTTGGCGTTTGTTCACCTCTATCTTATGTTTGCTCCGGTGCGTGGCTACGATAATCTCTAATGTTTTTTTTCTATTTCATATCTGTGAATAGACGCGCGCGCTCACGCACTCACACACACACACGGAGAACGAGTCGACGTGGATGTGCTGCGACTGCGAGTGGGCGTACTGAACAGTATGAAATAAGTTGACAAATACAAGGGCATTAAACAACAGACCAAACACACGCATACACCACGACGATCTGTTTACACCGGTCGTTAAACTGTCCTTTCCTTTCGACTTGAATTGAAACACTGTGTTGCAGTCGAAGGAACGAAATTAACCGTTCCGGGAACAATATTTTTGCGTTCTAACCGGCTCAGGAACGTCAATTTATTGGTGGAACACATAACCGGAAACGTTATAATTCGGTTTCTGATCGGAACGGAACGATTGGAAAAAAATATTGGTTCAAAGCCCTGCTTTAAACTTTTCGCTCACATTTGTAGGTATATTGAGGTGTGTGTTGCTCAATTGTGCAACATTGACACAATCTATCGCCAAAGATTCTGCTAAAGTTTGCACGAATAATCATGATTGAGCATGTACTTTTTATGGTGTCTACCCACAGTTTCAGTCGCTGTTCTACCCTTGATGAAGGTCACAGAACAGCAACCGAAACTGTTGAGGTATTTAAATAACCTTATTCCTGTCATGCAAATGAAACACATTATTTATTAGTACATGATTTGACAGAAACACCATTCATGAATTCCGACAACCATAGTTGCCTTATCTGTCGAGTGTGGGTGGACAACTTTTGTGTGTTTAGGGCAGCATTGGATTAGGTTTGACCAGAGTTCATTGCAGACTACACCCCATGTCACATGCTCAAACAATCTGAATATCCAGTAGCACTATAAGATGTCGAATGTAAAATATTATCCTACTGGTGATGAGGTGCATATTGGGACATGGCTGTGGTCCACGTAGTCCGGTGATAACGGCCCGCAAGGTTTCGAACGCATTTTAAAAAAAAATCCTTATAGAAAATTCTATGTGTTTAAGACAGTGGGCTGGCATTTTGTCACCAATTGCCCATTATCCACCCCCGCTTCACTGCATAAATGTTGATGAGATAAAGACAAAATTCGAATTCAAGTTACTCACTGGTGTGGTCGCATGTTCTTCTGGACCAATGGGATTGCTGCATTCACAAAATTGAGTAAATGGTTGCGCAGATTATTTAATCATGCATTTGTGAGGCATAGATCCACACTAGAACATTTGGGTGTCGCACAGCACAAGTTACCACAAGACAACACCTTTTTAAGTGACGCAATAGGTGTGTGCACTCCCACTGAATAGTTAAAAAATAAGTCAGAACACAGCAACGTGACGACACGAGAAGTCATATTCAAGGTAGAAATTTTACCGGAACTACCCACCAATCTCCTCTATTGGGTGTACGGTTGGAGATGTGTGAACAGGTTTGTCGGATAGGGCTGGGGCCTCAATAGATGCTATCAGGCCTGGAATGGAAGTAGAAATCGGCCCGGGCATTTTTGACTTAGGCCGGCCCGCATTGGCGGAGCACATCTGACATGAAATTGACGTAAGTTATGAAGACCTTGCAGCATCATGGATTGAGGTGGAAGGGGCTACCGGAGAGCAGAACAAAAACATTCACTTTTTTCTGGAAATAAACATTCACTTTATCTTTATATGACCGTGACGTCCACCTGAAAAAGATAATGTCACTGCACAGACTGCGTGATAAAGGGGTGGGCGTGTATTGAGCGCATAGTCATTTACATGCATGTTTTTCACAGCTCTCAACTCATGCTGCCAGTTGCATGCTGGGATTTCCACCCGCCTAATTGGGTAAGAAGCACATGACGTCATGCGCTTCTTATCCAATCGCAGGTTTGCAAATTGGAATTACATGTATGACCTTAAAACATCTAGAAAGATTCCCAAGAGAACAATCCTACAGAACAGTGTAAGCTCCAGAAATATGTTGACACAATTTAGTGTGAACTATCTCACCCCTGATTGCACAAAAAAGCACCAATTATAGTATGAGGTTATTCTGTACTGGACAGACTCTGAGACGTGTCAGTCGATATCATTGTTTGAGCTTAGCTACCGACTCCAAACCCTGCCTTACCATGACCGTGTTCAAATACACACACTCTGAAACATACACACATGGTGAAATGGAAAACAGTTTGTAGTTTTAGGCCTTCAATCCAAATAACTCTTACAGCTTCTCTGTCTGTCTCTCTTGCGCTCGCACTCAATTTTCTGTGAGCGCAATAAAGAAAAAGAAATAAATAAAGCAACCCGTAAATCAGCAGCGGCAAACGGCGGGCAAACATAAATCGCCCAATGTCCACCTCTCTCCCCATGAGTGCACGAGCTGTCTGCTCTCGCTGTGCTATTTCCTCCTCTACTTGCCTCTAACATCTATCCTCGCCTCAGTCTCTCTGTTTGGTCCGGGACCTCAATCTCAAAATTTGAACACATCAATGTATTGCACAAAAAGGAAGTGTGACTTAAAAGGTAGTTCTACCTTTGGGATAAATACAGACCAGTCACTCTGACATCCGTGGCCATGAAAGTATTTGAGAAGCCCCCTGCAGTTACCTTCCCGTCACCCCCTAGGCTACCTGCAGGGGCTCGCTTCTTGGTACATACCAATCTGTTATCTGTCACACAAACTCAACTTCCTCTTTTTTGAATGAGGTGGGCTGTAGTGGGACCGTGATGGTGATGACTTTGGCATCACCAAAGAGATCAGAGTCAGTGGCCATCAGCTGGAAACAGTTAGTAGTTTTAAGTACCTTAGAGCCATTGTCACAGACCAAGGGTCACAACTAGAAATCATCAGCAGGATAGCACAGACATCAGTGGCTCTAGAAAAACTAAGGACAATTTGGCAGGACAAGAACATTTCCATCAGCACGAAGATCAGACTGATGCGCACACTAGTGACATCAATCTTTCTGTACGGTTGTGAGACATGGACACTAACGGCAAAACTAGAGAGAAGAATTCAGGCCACAGAGATGAGATGTTTCCGCAGGATCCTCAGCATCTTGTATAGAGAGCACGTCACCAACGAAGAAGTAAAAGCCAGAATAAAACAAGTCAAAAAAACGGAAACTAAAATGGTACAGACATGTAACAAGATCCCAAGGACTCACAAAAACAATCCTTTCAGGCACAGTGCCAGGTGAAAGGAGGAGAAGAAGAGAGAGAAAGTGATGGGTAGATAACATCCAAGAGTGGACAAGGTGCAGGCTGAGTGACACCATGCGAATGGCCGAGGACAGGGGAAGATGGAGGGAGTTGGTTGCAAAGTCTTCAGTGGCGCCCCAACGGTCAGCCAGACTACGAGACTGATGATGACTGAACTTGTTCATTGCATTTTTGCATAAACCGGACCCTTCTGGATTTTTGGCTACTCCTCCAAATACCTGCACTAGGTGAATTGTCACCAGGCAAAAATGTATACACTGTTCAGTCTTACGTTGGCAGACTTGGTTGACTAGCACCTACAATAGACTCCCTGCAAAACACTACCAGGGGCATGATTTGTAGTTATCCATGCCACTGCCAACTTCATCCATATGGCAATTTTTCATTGTCACAGTTTGCTCTCCTGTAGTGTTGGTACAGGGTGTCACTTGCGGGGGGAGTAGATATTATGAGTAATATTATTATTTTCCAAAGATGTGATGAAAATTCAGACTACATACCATACCATCTCTAAGGGATGATGGTGGGATTTAATGAGAACGTAGCAATGTTTTGTACTATGGCATCAAAACTTGCCGGTCCGCATTCTCCAATGCGGAGAATGTAGAAAATTTGAATAACAATCTTGAATCAACATGTTTTTGTGTTCAGATAACAATTGTGGAGAATATTTGGTGGATCTTTGAACATTCAACATTTTTTATTTTAAATGTAGCTTTTAAATTATTGATTCTGAAAGAGTTTGAATGAGTACAAACTGCACTGTATTACAAACTGTAACTTACTACTACTACTACTACAATAGATCTATTTAATTATTTCATGAAGCAGAGTTCAACTATTCATACGGTGACACACAATGACTCATAATGACACACTCACAAGTTGGTCTGTGCCATGGCCTCTTTTTTTTAAGTGTTTTGAAAGGTAAAGAAGAAAAAACAAAGACTGTGGCGCCGTAGTGTTTGGCTTTGTTCAACAGTAACACCTGAATAAAGGCTTGACTCGAGATAGAGAGGGCACATTGCCTGTCTGTCGCATGCGCACAAACACTCAGACTGCGTGGAGATTTATGGCCTTGACCTCATTGGACCTCAGAGCTTCCAGTGAATTCCTGTTGGAATATGCAGTCTGACAGCTGCGCTACCGCACAGCGGCTTTGACAAGCAGAGCCAGCTCGGATTAAAAAGGTAAAAAAGCAACGTGCTCCGTGCCAGCTATCAGTGTCTGCAGATGATAGGCACATTCGAAGCAACAAAAGGAAATTTTTATCGGAAAGGCTGGTCGCTATGGACCTTGTCAGGAGTGCTATGGATTTAGTGCCGCATATCGAGTGAGGGCATTAAAGACTGGAGCCCTCCTTTTACTCTCAGAATAATGCCAGGATTGAGTTTTAACATTGCACTTATTGCAATCATGCAAAGGTGACCTGCACTGGGTGGCCAAGGTTCAAATCCTGGGCAAGTCTTACCAAAAACCTAAAACAAACTTGTGTTTTTTTCAGTGTGTTTTTTGTGTTTATTTTCATTGGCACTGGCAAAACAGGAGTAGAGTTAGGTATAGGTTCTAATTGATGATAAGTAACTTGTCAATGTAAGGAATTGTTCTTTGGTTTTCTTTTCTTATAGCTCTATAGCCATGCAATTATTAGACATGATGTCTATATTTACTGTGACAGTTTTAGTATAAAGGCCCCCCCAAAAAAACTATTGATATTTCATATGAAATAAAATTATGATATTCAATGATACTAAAAGACTATGGCACATGTTTCAATAGTGTTGGTTGTAGTCTTTTGTTTTTGGGGCAGGGTTCCTGGAAAGAAAACTGCAGCATACCTATGTTGGTGAGGGGAAATGTTCTCACGACAGCTGCGTGTGCTGTGAGACTAGCCACTGGCACAAGACAGACATTCATTCATTTATATTTCACTATTAAATTACATTAAAATGATTAAGACTATCACTTGAAGGTCCCTTTTTTTTGTAATATTCAAGTAATCTTCCCATTCTCTGTTGTATATATGTGTAACGTTTGTGTGTGTAAGGGTACCGGATCGCGCCCCACAACATCGGGATTCTTGACGACAGCGATGAGGTAGATCAGAGTGATGGCCGAGTTGAGCACGTAGGAGCAGAACAGGTTCTTATGGAGAGTGATCCTCTGACAGCTCAGACTCCTGGACATAACACCATGCATATAGTATTAACAGTATTGCCACAGTTGTTTTTAAAAAGTAATCCAGCTACTGATTGCTCACTACTAGGGATCCACCGATACCATTTAAAAAAAAAACAAAAAAACGATACGTTTACAATCATTACTCAGTACGAGTACAATCCTTAAGTTAGGCTATTCAGATCAGCTCGCCACGGTACCGAAACGACAACACAGACAGCCGGAAAGGCATGCCAAGGACCAATCACAGCTGCTTTTTCGACGTGCACTTTCGAGCGGGTTCGCAAACGTCTGACGCATAGTTTTAAGGTGCGCGACGATGGTTGCAGAACCTCTGCGCGGGTGCTGTGGTCTCCGTGTCTCTGGCACAGTTGGTTACCAGACACCTGCACCCAGCATGTATACAGTTTATAGTCGCTAAACTGTGGCTGGGTTCACAAGCACACACACCTTTAGTGTGTTCACTTCCCCTCATTGACATTTCTGCAGGTCTGCTTTCCGCCCCATCTCCTTTTCAAACAAAACCTGTCAATAAATGCGAAAATGGTGCATACGCGGAAAACTTGAAGAAAAGAGGGTTCGGCATCTTCTCCTGGTATGTAAAATAACTTAATTATGCAGAAAGAATATGGTCAAATGTTCGCCCTTTAAATGTAGACAGTATTGTTCATGTCTATGGAATCTACGTATTTTCCGGGAACCATGTAGCACGCCATCTTGTAGATCTATTAATAATCTCAAGATGAATGCGCTGCCATAGTAGCGGGAGAGTGGTTGGAAGTGATCCCAGATACAAACAGCACGAACAATTCACGAAGTGGAAGAGATAAAGTCATACAACATATGCTCATAGAGTTATAAAACACAAATGTTGTAGCAGTAACAGGGGAAGAGGGTTCATATCATGTTCAAGACTTTTTAAGACCTTTTGAATGCTATTTGAAATTAAATTTAAGACCAACTCGCCAAACCAAAATTGAAAAATGGGCAAAAAAGAAAAAAACACATCTTTTAAAAATGTTAGGGACAATTTTACCCAAATATTTATTTTAATGTAAAACATAACTTTCAGCGTAAGACGTTCAATTTGAAAAACATAACACTTTTCAAAGTTAGACATGGAAAAAAATGAAAGAATAAATAAGGGTAAATAAAACAATGTGTACAGCGAGGCTCCTCAATAAAACATTATAACTATTCTGCTAAGTCGAAAGAAAGATAAAACATTAATTATTGTTCCAGTCTAAAAATTTCATTTTGAATAACACAATACTGTAAAGGATTTGTAAACACTTCATTAATTAGTTCTACTCTTGCACGGTGTTGCCACGAGTGTTAATCTGTAATTTATTTATTTTAAGTAACAAATAACTGTTACAAAACATTTTGGTGTGAAAATAACATAAAAATCATCTTCAAAATTGTAAGACTTTCAATATGGAATATCTTAATAATTAAGACCTTCCAATGTTTTACGAATTGGACTATTGCTTTTTAACCAGCAAGAGGATTTTGGGAAAAAAATAATTCAAGATGGGGAATTTCTACGTGAGTAACCACGGCTTATCAAAAAACACAAACTGTAATTTTGTACTTGTAATGAACAGACTGACCACTCATGTGTTTCCTTCAAACCAAATTATTTAAATAAACAGTAAACATGCAACATGTCAGTGTTTTAAGGACGACTAGCATGTTCTTACATCAGGTTCATTTCAAATACAAGTTCATTACATAAAATCATGATGAGCATCGACTAAATAAATAAAAGTTCAATAATTGTTAAGTCATTGTAATTGTTGAAATATTTCGCGGCAACCCAGTACTTTTTGTATGGTTCTTGATTTATTTTTTATATATTAAGTCTTAATTGCCCAATGTCACAGGGTTGCGTGATCATCTGTGCTGCAGAGCCCCACCCCCCCTCCTGCTACTGCTATACAAAAAAAAAAAAATAGAATGATATGAACCCCACTATACTTAACGCTATTGGAACGTCTCACTCCCCATCCAATGAAACAACTTTGAAGTGCCGCTCTGACAAACAGCAACGAACAACACCAGCCTCAGCCGTGGGTCATGCGCACTGCAGCTGTGACTCCGTCAAGTCCAAAAAATTCCTGGGTAAAATTTCACATTTCACTACCCACACATCACTGAGATCATACATATTTATCTTTGTTTATTTTTTATTATGCCAACAAAACATCACATTCACATTAAGTTTTGAAACTTCACTACAAATGCCTGGGGATTGTGTTGAGTTTTTGGGTGATAGCTGAGGTGGTTCTGAAAAAAAAATTGGCATTTTTTTAAAGGTTTTATCCATGGTTATTTGACGCATGGAAAACTGCCTATAAGAGAGAGAGATTCAGGTTTCGGCAAACGAGGGTTAAATGATTTGACACAGAATCATTAATGGTAGAGTCCCGCTTTACTCTAATCACACCACAAACATGCACTGGGCATGTGAGTGCATGCACGCATTGGAACACTTTGCCTCCATCTGGTGGGGGAAATGGGGTACTGCAGCATATGCTTTTTAAAGATCTTGCATTTAAAGTAAATAGGGGTGGAGACTCACCTGAAGTAGAAGAAGATGCAGAGAGAGATGAGGAGAGAGGCGATGGATAGGGCATGGCCTGCGATGGCCATGTAGTACAAGATCAAGGCAGTCTGGAGGAGACACACACACAATAAACATGCAGTCATCATCATCATTGTTCGACCACAGTCGAGCCAATAGTTTGCACAATATCTCTCCAGCAGTTACGGTCCAGCATCGCCGTTTTCAGGTCATGCACGTTTAAGTGTGTGTCTCTGGTTACGTTTAAGTTTGGTCCACATATGTAAGTTTCCTTCGACCTACCGAATTTGGTTTCCATAAGATGAGTGAGGAAATGTATTCTGAAGTCGCATGAAAACAATGACCAGCAATTTTTACTCTCCTGGGCCTGGCAATACTGCACACTGGAGCGAGATGACAGTATATTTGAAAAAGCATTTCCCGCTTTCCAGTCCACGTCTCACGTGCATAAAGAATAGGTTCAACAAGGGTTTCAAAGATTTTATTTTTTATTGAAACATCAAGTTTGGATGTCCACATTATTAAAATGATATAGATTATGATGTAGCTGGTCACACACAAACAAACGGACATGCAACACAAGCAGAGACAGACACACAATACACAGGCACACACACACACAGACACACAAGCACACAGACATACAAAATACAGACACGCAATACAGACACATGCGCACACAAAGATACACACACATACATACGAGGTACAGGAACCTGATTTTGCCTAGGTGCAGAAAACTTTTCACACCTTGTTCCAGTGAAAGCTGTCTGATTTTTCCTAGGTGGAGATAGATTTTCGCACTTGTTCCAGTGAAAGTTATTATTTTGTCCAGTCTTGTTCCGTAAAGTTCTAGTCAAGTCCAGTCCTGTTCCATTCAGTCCCCTGGTCCACCATTTTCACTTAAGCGTGTTAAGCCAAACACGTACGGTGTTCATGTCTTATGTCTTGTCCTTTTCAGTTAGAGTTTTTAATGGCCCACTCGTAAAATAATGAATCAATCTTGCAATGCAGTCATCACTTTCAGATACAACATCTGTTCTGATACCAGTCGGGAAGTTAAACTCAAACTGTTTGGGCTCTGACCATGCATGCTCAGGTGAGCATGATTAGTGTAATTAGCGCTTTATCGTTTCCCTGTCTGGTTATGTTTCTGACTCTGCACCTCTGTTTCCTTGTTTCGATCCCAATGAAATAAATCCTGTTCCAATTTGCACACTTCAGCACAACTACATTTGAGTCAATAGTGCTGTTCCAAGCCATACGTAGCAAAATGAAGTGCAATGCAAGTACCCAGATGGTCAAAATGTGAGGTCTGGAATGATAATCACCTTGCGTACTTACTGGACACCATTATGACTACAAAGCAGAGGTGTGACAAAGTCCCTCTTTCAAGTCTCAAGTCCTTCTTAGGCAAGTCAAGTCAAGTCCCAAGTCAACTCCAAGTCAAGTCATCATTAACATGCTGTCATTTTAACTCTAACTGATGATTTTAATAAAGTAGCAAAAAAATCAAACGATGCTATTATAAAAGCCAAACTATTGCTTGCTTTTGACTTTATTAAAATGAGATTCTGGAGCTAAAATGACAGCATGTTAATGATGACTTGACTTGGAGTTGACTTGGGACTTGACTTGACTTGCCCAAGAAGGACTTGAGACTTGAGACTTGAAAGAGGGACTTGGTCACATCTCTGCTAAAAGGTACTTGACAGTCTCCTCTGGCTGAGGAGACAAATTCTTTTAGTGGAGGCGGGGCAAGGTCATTTAGAATTCTGTATGTTAGACAGGCGTCCACATATTTTGTGAAGCTATTGAAATTAAATAAATAATGTTTTTCAATAATGGCACAGTGATGGTAACGGTTGGGCTTTTGGTCTAGTGTTTTCAAAGTCTGCTTGTAGAGTGATTCTATTGGTTTAAGTGTTGTCTGGTTTGTTTGTGACCAGGTGGTGAAGCAGTAAGATATGTGTGAAAGTATCATAGCGTGCATGAAGAGTTTGGCTGCGTCTAATGTCAAGTATGGTCTTATGTGCCGAAAGTTGGATAGGTTGAATTTGATTTTATTAGCTATATTTTTAACATGTTTTGTGAATGTCAGTTTCGAGTCAATGGTGATTCCTAAATATTTAAACTCTGAGACTACCTTTATTGTATCGCCATTGACCGTAATGTTGGGTTGACCAGAGGCTATATTACTACGTGAGAAAAACATGCAGACTGTTTTGTTTGTGTTGAGATGTAGTGATGAGTTCCTCATCCACTCTGATATTTGGGCCATTGCCGCAGTTATTATTTCAGCAGCTTTTTAACCATTTTCAGCGTGTACAAACAGGGCGGTGTCATCGGCTTTCTCTCCCTTTCTCATCCCCTCATTCTTCCTCTCTCCCCCTTCCTTTTGCTCTTTTCTTTCCTATTCTCTCTCTCTCTCCCCCTTGCCTACTCTCTACTCCCGCCCTCTCACTCTCTTTTTATCGCCCCTAATATCTCCCCTTCTCTCTCTTTGCTCATCCCCTCACTCTCCTTCTTCCCCCTTCCCTTTTCTTTCCTCTCTCTCTCTCTCTCTCTCTCTGTCTCTCT
>OMKY01251824.1:2692-15799 GCA_900302395.1 Bregmaceros cantori | reverse complement strand
TGGCACAGTGATGGTAACGGTTGGGCTTTTGGTCTAGTGTTTTCAAAGTCTGCTTGTAGAGTGATTCTATTGGTTTAAGTGTTGTCTGGCTTGTTTGTGACCAGGTGGTGAAGCAGTAAGATATGTGTGAAAGTATCATAGCGTGCATGAAGAGTTTAGCTGCGTCTAATGTCAAGTATGGTCTTATGTGCCAAAAGTTGGATAGGTTGAATTTGATTTTATTAGCTATATTTTTACTCAAGTTGTTTTTTCACAAATGTATTTTACTCTTACTCAAGTAAGAAATGTGGGTACTTTTGCCCTCTCTGTTCCTCTCCATATACTTACCATCTGCCTCCTCCACAGCAGCAAGTGTCCGGTGCAGCCCGGCCCGCCCCACGCCAACCACAGCAGGCCCAGGGCCTCGCCGTCCCCGCCCGCGGAGCACGAGTACCAGAGTATAGGACCACAGTACGGGGACCCAGCTCTACCACACAGCACCACAGCCAACGGGTTCCCCCCGCCTCCAGCCGCAGACTACAAGTACATTCCATTTAGTCACATCGTCCTCACTAGCCGTCAGAGAGGGCAAAAGTAGCCCAATTTCATACTTGAGTAAGAGTAAAATACATTTGTGAAAAAACAACTCGAGTAAGACTACAAAGTACTGATCCACATAGCTACTCAAGTAAAGGAAAAGTATAGGCTCAGAAATTTACTCAAAAAGTATTTTTGAAAGTAAAAAGTACATGCTCTAAAATGTACTCAAAATTATTTTTGAAAGTATAAAGTACAAATTACTGCAAATATGAAAAATGTAAAATGCATTTTTACAATGTTAGTTTGTCAATGTTATTGCTCAAATAAATTAACAACCTAACCTAATGTATCTTAAATTTCGGGACTAAATGAAATCCACTTATTGACTGGGACTGTAGACTCGGTACATCAGCGGCCCCTACTGGCTAATATTATAGACGTTATCCTACCCCGTCAATGCAAAAAAAAAAAGTAACGAGCCTGTTTTGGTAAAAGTAAGGAGTAGAAGTACAGATATTTTTGTTAAAAATGTACTCAGTACAAGTAAAAAGGCGTTAGAGAAAAAAATACTTCTGAAAGTACAGATACAGGAAAAAACTACTTAAGTACACTACTTGAGTATTTGTACTTTGTTACTTGCCATCTCTGCTAGCCGTGAGCAAAACGACACAAACACGAAACGTGGCCAATTTTTGAGGGGGAACCCCGTGCTGACTGCCAGCGTCCATGTCTATAGATGAGTTTGGCGGATAGTTCCAACTTCTGTTGCCATATATTTTTCTGTGTCTTCGACTATTTTTCAACATGTCTATTCAGTGGAAGCACACAGCTACCGTGTTATTTACAAACTGGTAACTTGCGGTGTGCTATTCCACACACAAATGTTCTTGTGCGGATTTGTGCCCCACAAACGCATGATTCAATAATCTGCTCAACCCATTCCATTTACTCATTTTTGTTGGAAATACTAGTGGAAGAATGTGACCACATCAATAGTCGGATTCTGGTCGCATTTTGACTGTATTTCATCAATATTTATGTAAACTGAGCAACCTTTAGTGAACAGCAGAGATGGCAAGTAACGAAGTACAAATACTCAAGTACTGTACTTAAGTAGTTTTTTCATGTATCTGTACTTTTAGAAGTACTTTTTTCTCAGATGACTTTTTACTTGTACTGAGTAGATTTTTAACAGAAATATCTGTACTTCTACTCCTTACTTTTCTCATAACAGGTTTGTTACTTTTTTTTGCGCACCGATGGTAGGTGGTAGGGATATGTAATAGTGTGAATGAGCCAGTAGGGGACGATAATGCCGGCAGTGGGATTTGTGAGCCTTAAGTGAAGTAAGTTAGGCTAGGTTTTTAACAATTTATTCAAACCTTCAAACATTGTAAAACTAACAGTGAAAAAGTGAATTTTATATACAATTTCATTTTTGTACTTTATACTTTCAAAAATACTTTTGAGTACATTTTAGAGCCTGTAACTTTTTACTTTCAAAAATA
The DNA here is from genome assembly GCA_900302395.1 of Bregmaceros cantori. Classification (NCBI taxonomy): domain Eukaryota; kingdom Metazoa; phylum Chordata; class Actinopteri; order Gadiformes; family Bregmacerotidae; genus Bregmaceros; species Bregmaceros cantori. Next base: position 13,772 of record OMKY01251824.1, on the reverse strand, counting down.
CTTTTTGAGTATGTTTCAGAGCCTGTACTTTTTACTGTACTTGAGTGCATATTTGGATCAGTACTTTGTAGTCTTACTCGAGTTGTTTTTTCACAAATGTATTTTACTCTTACTCAAGTAAGAAATGTGGGTACTTTTGCCATCCTGGTTTGAGCCGGCCCGCGTTTTGGGTGACAAATTCAGTCACTGTTCAACAACAACAGAAATTCAGCTATTCAGACACTGGAAGTGTCTTTCAGATGGCAGAACAAAATATCAGCCTCCTGTTTTGGACGTGTAAACTTGTCTATCGACCGGCATGTCAATAGACTGACACGTGCAACTGTTTACATTTGTGCATATGGTTGATTTAAATATCGCTAATCGGCTCGCGGCCTGTGAGGACGGCCACATTTAAAAGTATGCGTTCTAATTTCATCGCTCAATCGCTACAATGGTTACTCACAGTACTGTTCAGTAAACAGCCGTGGATTCTGACAACGTGAGTTGACATAGGCAGTAGTGCTGCCTGTATTTAGCTTGGCGAGCCAGAAACAACAAATCGTCTACGTATCGCACAGCGTTAGGCGGTACATTGAGTCTGGGAAAATCAAGGAGACGGCGCCCGTATACGGGCTGACCAATCGAATTATTTGAAGTGAGACGTGGGCGGAGTCAGCGCTGTGACTGGATAACACAATTTGATTGACACCTTTTTTTTACATTGTTCTAGTCGTGTGCGATGCGTGGACGATTCATTCGTTCTGGCTCGCCAGGCTTTTGTCGTAGCAGTGGGTAATCAAATGCATGACTTTTTCCAAACAAGTTATTCACTTTAACTTTAGCTGCTTTATTGTTCTACGCAACAGAGGTGAAACAGTCATATTCAATTAACTCAATACCAGGGCTCCGAACCGGTTCAAGGAACGAAAACCGGAAACGAACGGAAATTTATGGAATTTTACGAGGAGCGGAAACGGAAACGAAGAAAGATGTATTCAAATGTTCCGGAACAGAAACGGAAGATTATGAAATCCACAAAACCGGTTAAAAACGTTTTTTTCTGTTCCCTATATATTTGAACATTTCCTATGTCTGGGAGACTATTTCCGGTTGTGCATGCATCCAACTTTCACTGTCAGTCATCAAGCCCCATGCATCTGGGGCTCCGTCATGTGGACAGATGAGGAAGTGAATGTAAAGACGTTTTAAACCCCCTTTTAATGTTAGTCGACCAAATATATTTTGTATAAACTATATCTAAACTTAATTTTGCACAATATGAGGAACTTTAAGAACGAACAAAATTGTTGTGTTCCGAACCGGTTCAGGACCGATATTTAGGTGGCAGAGCGGTTCCGAGAACGAAAACGTTAAACAGAGACCTGCCTGAACCGTTCGGAACGGAACATTTAAAAAATAATTCAGTTTTCAAGCCCTGGTTACCGGTATTGGAAGACCCGGTATCGGCTCCTTTTTCGGTATTGGCGAGTACCAACTCCGAGTATCGAACCGAAGCCATTTTTCCGACGCTTGTATGAGACTTGAACGCAGCTGTGGGCAGCTCGTTATAAACGAGCTTCAACGCTGATCACTTCCTCTTAAGAACACAACACAGCATGTGTTGTGTGTTTTTTTAAAAATTAATTAATTAATTTATTCTTTCCGATCATCATGGTGGTACTTGGACCACCAAATAATTTCTCAGGGGGTACTTGATATGAAAAGTTTGAGAACCACTGGCTTACATCTCTATGTCCCTCATCTCTGGTTAGGACTCGGTGAGTCCACTAGTTTAACACCTAAGGGTCAATGAATGAAACCAGAAAATTAATGATGCAAAGAAAAAAAGGGAATTCACCAGAGGTCGCTATCTCTCTAATATCTTGGTCAAAGTGTCAGCTTTTTAAATTCTAGATCCACTTTACCGGTGTGTAGCAGTTGGTATTTGTCATTGAAGGATGCCAGTAGTGACGCACGTGTGAGTTATGAACGTATTTTGCATATGCGGGAGGAGAGGTGGTTTTAGTACTAATCTACTCGGGCGATATGCAAAGCATTTTACATTGGGAGCGCTGACACCTGTTGACTAGAGAAACCTGAAGTCTACCACACGCCTGAATGTAAGTACCTTTTTAGCACAGAGAGAAATGCATGCTACAACTAGCGATTTATTCTATCCGTGAAACGCAGAGCTTAAGGTAGGGCTATTCAACTACTTTGATCATAGGGCCACATTGTCAGAAACCCAATGGGGCAACCCGCCGGGAGCCAGAGCAGATGCCGGACTGCACCCCACCCCCCAGCCCCAATTCAGTAACGGCTCCGGCCTTTTTGTACAACATGACACAATGCAAAACCACATTTTCATAAATTTTATTTAAAGTAGCATGCTACCCATTAAAAGGGCTTCAATTCTAATGCAACATTGGTGCTTTCTTGTTTGTTACAACAAGCAACATCTGAAACAACGACACACTAATATTGGTAAACAGCAGCAGCTCACTTAAACTACAACACATTTGTGGTGCATCTGTTGAGGTAAAAACAGAATCTCAGTTAGCCTCAATCCTCAACAACACATTTCCAGTGCTTCTGGTGAGGTAAAGAACAGAATCTCTGTTAGCCTCAACCCTCAACAACACATTTCCAGTGCTTCTGGTGAGGTAAAAAACAGCATATGAGAAAGATAAAACATGTTTGACGAAAAAAAAAAATCCCCCACTTTCTCAGAATTCTTCCGTGGGCCAGAAAATTTTGATTGACTGGCTGGAATTGGCCGGTGAGCAGCCAGTTGCATAGCCCTGCAGTATAGTATAGGATAGAATATAGTATAGAATACTAACAATAGGATATTGTTTTCTCTTTTTTTGTCACAAGCATGTCGGCCGTCCTGCATATGGGCAAAACACATTAAGCTACCAACCTTTTAAAATTGATCACTGAATGTAGGCACAGAAAAGGGAAATCCCGTCCTGATAGGATCCTAACAGACTTGCAGCTGTCAAATTCCAAACTGTCTGAAAAGAGTAGACAGTAGTGACCGACCGATATGTTTTTCGGACCGATATAACCGATTTTTGACCAGTGGACCGTTACCGATTTAGTGAATTTTAGAGTTGTAAAAGAAACACTTTTTTAGTGTTGTTGTTGTTTGCATGGCATCGTCGTTTAGAGCGGGGTGAGTCTTTTTCAGGTGATGCCACATATTGCTGGTGGTGTTTTGCTTAGGTTTATTAGACACCTGGCTCATGGAATTGATATGGAATGGATAATGGCATTCACACACTGAATTGAAATGTCGTTTTCATTGAGATCAATATGTAATGTTGCTTTTATATAGGGATAACGGACAGTTGGAAGGAAAATGACTAATGACTAAAAATTGCCTCAATTTAACCATGCATGTAATTGAAATAATATTGCAGTTTCCTTCGGCAGGGAAATTCACTGACGCAGATACGGCACCGATATGGAAAAATGTCTCATATCGGCCGATATATATCGGTGACCGATATATCGGTCTGACTCTAGTAGACAAGTTAAAAACTAAAGTTTTCTCCCTCTAGACGATCCATCGGTAATGGACTCCCGGTGGTGGTGATGCTCCTGAAGAGAGGAGCTTAGTGCGTCCTGCGTCGGTACACCCACTGCACGGTCGGCCTCGTGGCCGCGTGTCGCCGGTTCCTCCATGGATTCTGGAGGGGAAGAGTCCCTGGACATCATCGTCACCAACGTGGTGGCCACCTTCAGGACTCGCTGCCACCTCAACCTGCGCACCATCGCTCTGGAGGGGAACAATGTCATCTACAAGCCGGAGGTCGGGGTAAGAATTCGAATCCTGGATAAAATGGAACTTTAATCTCGCTCTATGGTTCTCTTGTCCAATCTCGTCTACCCGGCAAATATGAAGAAAGAAAGGAACAAATGAACTCGTACAGCACCAGCGGGTGCAGTGCCGACGGTGGTCGCTGGAGCCAGTTTACGCCACTATACGCTCCCTAACTCATGTGGCGGTCAGATAGCGGTACCGCACCCAGAGGAATTGAACACTTTTTTTGCAATAAACGCCAAAAACTGAATGAGATTTTTAGACGCCCTGCTTTAGCTGCGCTGCCGTGCTGGGTTACCTGCGCCGAGTGCAGGGAACACCTTGAAATGTTGCCTCCATTTGACAGTTTCGACACAAAGACCGATGTGCAGAGTTTCACCCTGAGGTGCATTTGTAAAAAGAACACGATGATGGATACCTCCCTGGATGCACATGTGTGCACGTGTGTGTTAGTGACTCCATATGTGCCGGTGCCTCTATAAGCGGGTTTACGCACGAAACACTGGGCGGAGTCATTTTGTCCCGCCCTTCTGCAGGTCACTTATGGTGCCTGTATGTATGTATGTATGTATGTATGTATGTATGTATGTATGTATGTATGTATATGTAAAGTCTGGTAGTGGACCGATGTAGGAGGACACAAAACGCACAAAAGGCACACCAGATATCTGTCTGTGACCAGTTAGATATCACCCCCCTCGCTTCGATCATCGCTTTGCGTAAATATTGATGAAACACAGTCAAAATCCGACGTTCAGCCTAGCCGGAAGTACCCGCCGATCTCGTCTATATGAGATGGCGCAGTAAAAAAACATCACGTGATCAGAGTGTACACAAAAGAGCATGTTAGAGCTGAGATGGAGTTTTGCTCACGTTACCGTCCCGCCTCGCCACCGCGATTCATCGACTCCGTTGACTGCCTATGGTGGTTTGCTGGGCAGCCTATTACTGTCTGTCCAATCACTGTGAACGCAAATTTGAATACCTTCCATTTCACCTACGTGTGTGTGTGTGTCTGTTTCCTTGCGCATGTGCATGTGTGGGCGTGTGTGTGAGCGTGCGTGTATGTGTGTGCCGGATGCCGGTCCAATCACACTTGGACACCTGAATTTTACTTATTCCCAAGCTTATCACACCCTTTGTCCTCATTATCATATCATAATTCTGTGATTCTCCAGAAAGTTCTTATGAAACTTCGGAAGCCCAAGATCACAGCATCCATCTGGTCCTCGGGAAAGATCATCTGCACCGGAGCCACCAGGTGAATAAAATTGAGACAGATGAAGTTAGATGTACGGCCCCGTTATTGCTCGCTTTTTCGCGCAAATAGGTGTCCATCCGCAGAATTTAGAATGTGAGCCCTGACAACTTCACCGGCACATGCACACCCGCGCCGACTTCCATCATTTCCACTTGAATTGAAACACTGTGTTTCAGTCGAAGGAACAAAATAAACCGTTCCGGGAACAATATTTTTGCGTTCTAACCGGTTCAGGAACGTCAATTTATTGGTGGAACACATAACCGGAAACTTTATAATTCCGTTTGTTTTCGGAACGAAACGATTGGAAAAAAATATTGGTTAAAGCCCTGCTTTCTACAGAAGGTGAAACAAATGTGACACATTGTTACCGTACCAACCAAGGTCAGATGTTGGGGAGTAATGCTGGACTTGATAACGGATGGACATTCTTTTCACACAGAAACTGGAGTGTGGGGGGGGGCATATATTTCTGCATACATTTTATAAATATGAGACATTTTCTTAATGGTCTTTTTAACCTGCATCTTCCACATCAATCACTAGATACTAGGGTTGTCGAGCTGTCCTCAAAGTGAGATTAGAAATTTGAATGCATTTCATTGAGAATCAACTTTTACTGTATTTTTTTTTAATTTAAATTCAATGGAGCAAGACTGTCCTGCTCACACGCACCGCGTCCAATTTGAGCGTGCCCTCCACTGCGTTGGCAATTCGGTGGTATCTTCTGCTGTCAATAGAAGAGAAAGCTTAGCTGATGGACGTCGTTAACTATTGAGAGCTGCACGATTTTGGAGAAAATAGATTGTCAATCAACCTGTCCAAATTTTCTGAATTTAGATTCGATTTAGTTAGTTAGTTTTTAAATATATAAACCATAGACTGTATATAAAGTAGACGCAGTGTGCGTGCCGTCATCCCATTGAAATGAACGATTTTTGGATTGAATACGCCGGATGTCTGTTCTGGGCTCTGCCATTGCTGAGAAAGTACCCGTATATGGGTAATGATAGTCTTTAAAATGAGAGGGCAGCGTAGCTGAATTTCGTCCATTGTAGATAAGCCTATACAAAATAATTTACTAACATTCGCCACAGATCAGCACTGGAACATTTGGGTGTGGAATTATTGCACAGCACAAGTTACCACCTTCCTTTTTAATAATTTGGTAGGTGTGTGCTCCCACTGAATAGACGGGTTGAAAAATAGTCGAAGACACAGCAAAATAAATGGCACCGGAAGTTACGTTCAGCCTAGAAATTTAACTGGAACTACCCACCGAACTGGTCTATGTGGTCGACCTCTAATCCATAGTATCTGCCTCTGTCCTCTCCATTTTTCCTTCTTTTCTTCCAGCGAGGATGAAGCTAAACTGGGTGCACGCCGGCTCGCCCGCACTCTACAGAAGCTGGGCTTCAGGGTGAGTGACACTTTTCTTTTAGGCTGTGACAGCAAAAAATATTAGTATGTTTTTCCTATCTCTGCTTATAACTGATTCAGCAGTGACAATTTCATATTTTGGAAAATGTTACCGGCCCACTGTTCTGCATTGGCATAATCCGTGACTCCACTGCAAATTTATCGGACCTATTGTTTTCGAGTGAACACGCTTATAGGGGGGGCGCACCATTATGCCTGTGTCTCAACGGAATCAGTGATGGTGGTCGGGCCCCTCCCTCTCCCTCCTCCGTGCACACAAACGGTGTGAGGAGTGTCCAGTCGTCCGAGGCTGCGCCGAGGTCATCTGGCCGATCAGCTGTTCATATCGCGCGGCGCAAGCAGCAGCGGTAGTTTATGTGTTGGCCGCACCATGCATGAAAACGCATTTTGTAACGACGCAATCTTTCAAAATTAAGACCTTGTATTTTTTTTTTTTATATCGTGGGACGTGAACATAACTTTACTACACACACAGAGCAGCTTTACGAGTGTCCTCCATCTCGACTGTCTCAGCTGAAGTCATTGACGGGTGTTTCCCCCCCTGTGGGGATCTCACTTATGATGCGTCGCTGCTGATCAATCATCGCGCCGCACATTTGAGCTGCCCAGGCAAGGACATTTCGAGCGATACACAGGTGTAGTAGAGACACGATTAAAGAGGATGGCTGCATGTTAGTCCCGGCGACTTCCTCTCCCCATCGGTGGAGTGGAGCAGAGGCTCTAGTGGTTTCCCGCAAATCCGCTTACTACAGTACTGTGACCAGTTACCCTTGTCCACCCCGCTTCGCTCACCGTTTTGCATAAATATTGATGAAACACAGTCAAACTCCGACGTGAAGTTACTCACCAATGTGATCACCTGTTCTTCTGGACCAATGGGATGGCTGTAGTGGTTTTCCCCCATTCCTATTCAGCAATCCAAATGAAGAACAGCGCTTGTGGCCTCCATTATCGACCAGAAACTCGTCCGTGCACCAAACTTTTTTGTGTGAGCATGTTCGGCAAAAAGTTGACGGGTAAGGTGAAATTAATGGTTAATGTATAGTGCCGTTTGAAAAACCGACAAAAACCGAACATTTCCGTTTTTGGAACAGAAACCGAGGTTTCAATTTTTTTGTAAAAAATTGTTCAGCCTTAGTACCCGTACATCCAGGACAAGGAGAGATAGAGAGAACTATACAGTATATGACAGAGAGACAACCCACACGCGACGTCTTCCGATGGTATTGTCCTTTATGGGCGCCAATGACAGAGTCAGAATTAATGTCATGACCCCCGTTCACACAATTAACCCATAATTATCCCACCAATATACATTAAAAAAATTAATTAGGAAATATCTTTAAATAGGTTAAAACAGGCTGCTAAGATTGATATATTTGTATTGGAATTCCCATAGGGCTTGGTTTAATAGGACTAGGCTCCGCCATCCTGAGACCCATACCAACCCGGAAGTAGGCACGGACATCAAAACGATTGCGGTGTCCATTTTTATATACAGTCTATGCTTGTACCCCTCACACCTTCATGTCCCGAGTCCGTCATCGGTAGCTCACCTGTGCCCTGTGTTGGCAGGTGCGCTTCTCTGACTACAAGGTGGTGAACGTGCTGGCTGTCTGCTCCATGCCCTTCGCTGTCCGCCTCATAGAGTTCACCAAGAAGAACAGACCCATAGCCAGGTAGAAACAACCATGTCGGGCCGATTTTTACCTGACGCACTGCGCATGCCCGAACATAAATCGATTATACATAAAATTATATTTCTTACTAAAGACGGATAAAGGTTTTTAAATACCTCAACGGTTTCGGCTGCCTTCTTCATGGAGTTGGCGTCCTGTTGTCATAGTGACGCCGTAGCTATATCACTTCCTTGTGGGCGTGTTCCGGCCGGCGTTCCCGCCAGCCCGAGTCCACCCACCCCTATGTGGGGGCCGCTGAAGGATCGAATCCAAGGTGCACGACAGAGTGTACGATCCCTCTGCTCTGTTGATGGAGTCCTTGTCACGCTTCCTAATCTCTATTGCTTCTTTTATCCATTTTTTTATGCTCTCTGATGTGATGATTCTTGCATTGTCCCAGTCCATGATTTTTTTTTTTTTTTATATATCCATTTCAGATCATCCATTGTCAAGTGTTTGAAAGTTCGGCGCATAGAATGTGTAGGTTCATTGTCATGCTGCCAGCTGTCCAGCCGGGGCAACATTTTTTCTAGACATTGCTGTGCAAAATTAGAACGCGTTGGGCTAAATTAAATGACGTATGAAGAACCTGCCTCCTGTTCGTATTGGATAATTGACAATTCTGTATACAACAGTCTGATCAACTCTGATGTATCTTGCGTGTGCCAGATGTTAGATGGCTTCCGACCGTCAGAACGCATGATAATGCAAGAACGTGAATGGTGAGCTGCACACTTTTAACCAGGGCTTTGAACCGGGTCAAGGAACGAAAACCGGGAACTTTTAGTATTTTCCAGGGAACAGAAACGAAACCGGAAACTTGCTGTAGAGCACTACGAGCGGGCCTCTGTAGCGAGTCGCTGTGGGTTCACCGCAACATATACTTGCATAGCATTAAACAGCTGACTGGAACGAAATTAACCGTTCCGGGAACAGTATTTTTTTGTTCTAACCGGTTCGAGAACACATAACCGGAAACGTTATAATTCTGTTTCTGTTCGAAACGAAATGCTTGGGAAAAAATATTGGCTCAAAGCCCTGCTTTTAACCCCTGCCTTTCAGTCGCATGATTCAAAAATTTGCACAACGTACGGCCTGTCTTTTTCCTGGAATTTGATGTTGGGGAACTTGTGTTCCATTGGAACATTCCTGCTGATTGGGAGGGGGGCAGGGCAAGTTTTATATATTATTTTTGGAAACATTTGTGTTAACGTTTTATTTCATTTTTATTTTTTGTACGTTATTTTTTCCGTTTCTCGTCTTCATTGGATATGATTAGCCAGAAACTGGAAGAGATTAGGGGTAGACATCGCCAGACAAGCTGGAGGAGGAGGGGGGGGGGACTCTGAGCACTGCGGACACTGTGGCTCATCGCCGTTCCATGGATGGGGGCACATTGGGCACGGTGTCCACTCCACCAAGGACACCCCTTCGTGGTAATGGTTGTGTAAAAGCCATTTCTGTGTTTGCAGCTATGAGCCGGAGTTGCATCCTGCTGCCACCTACAGGATCAAACAGATCAGAGCCACCGTACAGGTGTTCTCCACTGGCAGCATCACTGTTACAGGTATCAAATATTTTATTAATCCACTATTCTCTCCAAACTTTCTATTAATCAAGTCATTTGATAAAACATCTATTTACTGACATAACAAGCAATTACTTATATGAACTTAACCCTTTGTGTGCATAGGAGGTTGTCCCGACTGCTAAAGGTCTATACCCCGAAAACAAAGCTTAAGAAATGTGGGGGAAATCCATCCACCAGGTTAGAAGTTATGGGCCACACAAAACTTTGGCCATCTTGAATTCTGGTGTATTGAAAGTGTCGGCCTCAAATCGATTGGGTTCATGAACCCACCCTAGCACATTAACGCACCGAATTACTGATATACCACGCGTGTCAAAAAGGACTGCTGTATTGCTGTGGGACAGAATGGAGTGGGCGACTGGGTGTGTGCAATTTTTGATTACTTTATACCTGGAAAGCATCCTGCTATCTGCCACAGCTGTCAAAGTGTCCCCATCATGACAACCTACCTCTGCTCCCCCCTCCACCCCTGCCCCATTCCCCTCTGGTCCATCTTCTCCCCCACTCAGGACCAAACGTACAGAAAGTAGCCACCGCCGTGGAACACGTTTACCCCCTGCTGTTTGAGTGCCAGAAGCCACGCTAGCAGTCTCGGGCTCCCGTGCTAGCAGACTCGGACCTCCATGCTAGCAGACTCTGGCTAGCAGTCAACCTCAGCGCTAGCAGACTCCAGACCCCTGATGCTCGCGGTTTCGAGCCCCATGCTAGCAGACTCGGAGGCCATGCTTGCAGTCAACCTCAGCGCTAGCGGACTCGACCCCCGATGCGAGCAGCCTCCATCTCAATGCTAGCGTCTTCGAGTCCCATGCTAGCTTTCTGGACCCTCGTGTTGGCAGACTCAACCTCAGCGCTAGCATGATTGACCTCCCCTCTACACACATGCACCTTGAGAACGTTCCCCTCAACGGGAAGGACCTAGGCCTGGATCTCCAGGAAGCAGTACTAAAAAGAAACGCGGGTGGACGGTGTGTTGAGTATTCCAGCGTCGTACAAAACCTAAAAACTCCTTTTGATGATACTACTACTATTTGTATATCCACGTCCACGGTGCTCCTTTTTATTTTTATTCTTACCTGTTATTTAATGCACTGCTAACATCGCCTCCCTCGCCTGCCACCTGTTGGAATGTCTGTTTGCATTTGCAGAATTTTTATTAGTTTTGTTTTTTTGACAAGGAGTGAAATCCACAGAGAGTGACAGAACTTTTGACAGTCAGTCGTTACTTGATGTGTTGCCGAGTGCGATGGCCGTCCGGTGGACAAATGAACTTTGAACCTTCACCCAAATTAACTCCCCCC
>OMKY01251786.1:0-12951 GCA_900302395.1 Bregmaceros cantori | reverse complement strand
TTATGTGTTATTTTTTCACAATTGTATTTTTAAATCACCATATTTTTTAGGCTATAAGCCGCAACTTTTTCCCTCACTTTAAACTCTGCAGCTTATGAGGCGGTGCAGCTATTCTTTGTTTTTTTCTCCGCCACGTGTAAAATGTGAACTTCGAGGAACGGTATTAACCGGTATTAACCGGTATTAACCGGTATTAACCGGTATTAACCGGTTACCATTATTTTAAAATAATGGTAACCGGTTAATACCTGTTAATACCGTTCCTCGAAGTTTTCGTTGAAACACGGCGTTGAAAAGCAAATTCACCTGCACAACACAGTATGTGTTAAATATAATCACCCCGCTGCGCAGACCTAAATGGTTTGCCCCATATGGGCGTGTCAACGGATGAAGTTAGATGTACGGCACCGCTATTGCTCGCTTTACGCACAAATAGGCGTCCATCCGCAGAATTTAGAATGTGAGCGCCGACAACTTCACCGGAGCATGCACACCCACGCGCACTCGCAGACTTCTTCCAGTGCTGCTGCTAGTTTTGTCCCCGACGCGAGTGTTCCTGCACAATAATATAATAAGTCTAGAAAGACCCACGGGGTGATTTTGGCGTTGGTTCACCTCTATGTGTACGTTTGCTCCGGTGCATGGCTACGATAATGTCTAATGTTTCTTTTCTATTTCATATCTGTGAATAGACACATGCGCGCACACACACACACGGAGAACGAGTCGGTGTGGATGTGCAGCGATTGCGAGTGGCCGTACTGATCAGTATGAAATAAGTCCACAAATGCAAGGACATTAAACAACAGACCAAACGCACGCATACACACACACACGGAGTCGGCGTGGAAGTGCAGCAATTGCGAGTGGCCACGACGATCTGTTTACACCGGTCGTTAAACTGTGCTTTCCTTTCGACTTGAAACACTGCGTTTCAGTCGAAGGAACGAAATTAACCATTCCGGGAACAATATTTTTGCGTTCTAACCGGTTCAGGAACGTCAATTTATTGGTGGAACACATAACTGGAAACGTTATAATTCCGTTTCTGTTCGGAACGGAACGATTGGAAAAAAATATTGGTTCAAAGCCCTGGCTGAAAGTCATATTTGAAAGGCGCGTACCTAAGATGGCGCGCACAGCGTCCATCTGGCTGTATCTGCGCATGACACACAGCCGCCGTCGTGCTAGTGCGAGGCGATAACTTCTATGTTGCTTTTTTGACTTTTCGACTCTGACACTGAGGAAGAGGAGTTTGTTGGATTCAGCGACGAGGAGTAAAGCAATCAATGAAGTTATACTTTGTTTTGCCAATGCGCACCAATGTTTTGACAAACGCCATATAAATACATTTCCATGTTTTCTTAAAAATGACGAAGGCGCGGCTTTTAGAGAGGTGCGCTCAATGGTCCGCAAAATATGGTAACTACTAAAACTCTCTCTCTCTCTCTCTCTCACTAGTGGCTGAAACAGGACTGGCCTTCCGAGAGTTAACTTCTTAGAAACTTTGATGTTAAGGATTAGGGCAGGTTATTGTAGCCAGCCACGCCTTCTCAATTTAGAACCGAAACAAAACAAAAAAACACAATTTTTACTTGGGGCACTAGTAGGGCAATATACTACTACTACTCCTAGCAAAAGATTGTTCACGAAAAAAATAAAAATAAAAACAAGACATTCTAAATAGGGTATCTAAACATGTCCTTTCATGATCTGTTTTCTCTCAATCATTCTTGCATGAGTTGATGTTTTTTAAGGTCACAAGAAATGACAGACTAGTCTCCTACATCACAAATGCTGGCACTTTGCCAATTAAATAAAAATCATTGTTATTTTCCCTCCATTATTCTGCCCAGATCAGGAGACATTTCAGGAAACTTGTCTACTAAGAGGACCTATCGGAGAGTGAGGTGAGGATCGGAGGTCGTTTTGCACGTAGACACACACTCGAATGACCGACGTCGGCAGGCATATATATTATTCCAGTCAGTGCCCCTGGCCGAGGTACTGGCTCAGAATCTGGAGTTGGGCCCCTGGGCCTTGCACGGCGGCTGCCCACTGCTCCTCAGGGGTGGGTTGAATGCGGAGGAAGAATTTCACTGTACATGTTGTATGTGTGACTAAATAAAGTATCTTATCTTATGAGCCGCGGCTCAACATGGAACACAGAGAAGACGCCTTGCTGTTGTATCTTCGACCACAATTGAATAAATCCCTGGTCCGTTTTGAATTAAAAAAAAATATTTAACACATTTTTTGTATGAAAAAATATTGTCGTCGACTGAATGCCGACTGTTTAATTATTTACGGTGCATTATTGCCCTCTAGGGTCGTCGGGTGGTACGACAGGATTACACTTTTTATTTCAATGACAGTTTTGATGACAAGAAACTTGGCTTTGTGAGAAGGTAATTACTGTGTATTGTTAGTAAAGGGATGGCATTGCAAGATGCATTCTTTAAACAACTACAAAACCTTTTAAACAATTTGAATATGACACCCAATTATCTTCATAATATTTAAATTACATGTAAATGAATAGACAATCACACAGACAGTCATATGGAGACAAACACAGCTGTCATAAGAAGAATAAGCACTTATTCTAATGACAACTTTAAATATTGCTTAAGAAAACCTGGAAATTCAGTAGAAATATAAATGTATGGGCATTATGTTTTTTGGAATTAATTTGGCACTCGCCTGTCGACAGAAAGGCTGGAATTTCGCTGGGTCCGCTCCAGGCATTCCGGTCAGCCACGTCCTTGGGCCCGACACAGGAGGAGCCCACAACTACCAAGCAACAAGAAGACTGCTGGAGACGGCTTCGAGGAACAAATATTAGAAACGTTAGGATAACCATATTTCCCACGAGGCGCGTGGAGAGCAACCCGAGTTGAAAGGTGCATCAGTCATTCTGAAGTTTATTTCAGAGTTAGCAAAGACATACATTCAAAACATAGGAAGTCGGTCGTCCAATCACAACACAGAACATCATCACAAATCATTCAGAACCAATTACATTACACTATGACTTTCAGCACGGTGTGGGGAGGAACTCTCTCGCGATGAGCCGAACACGAGAGTTCAATTTCTTAAGAAAAATATTTTTGTCTATTGAAAAGGATCGACAACTGAGGAGGGAGTCTGAGCATAGCTCGACGTGGGAACTTGGGGAGTCTAGTTAGCACTTGATAATTGAGAACTACAGCTTCTCACATTATAATGAGAGAGAGATACATACATTTTTCCTAACAAAAACATAGTTACTGGTGGTTACCACATGCATTGCTGAAGTTCGGTTCCCTCTAAGTGAGAAAATAATTAAGTTATGATGTCTGCAGGAAAAGAGGAATACCCAAGTAAGTCGGAGGAAAAGCCCTATATCTGTAATGAGTGTGGAAGTAGATACAGCCACAAAGGTCATTTAAATGTACATAAAAGAATACACACAGGGGTGAAACCCTATTCATGTATTGATTGTGGAAGTAGCTTCAACCGAAAAAGCAATCTTGATGCACACAAAAGTCTACACACAAGGGAGAAACCCTTTACATGTATTGAGTGTGGAAGCAACTTCAGCCTGAAGGGAAATCTTACCAGACACGAAAGAATACACACAGGGGAGAAACCCTATTCATGTACTGAGTGTGGAGCTAGCTTCAGCGACAAAGGTGCGCTTACAAGACACAAAACAATACACACAGGGGGGAAACCCTACTCATGTATTGAGTGTGGAAGTAGCTTCAGGCAAAAAGGCGATCTTAATGTACACAAAAGAATACACACAGGGGAGAAAGCCTATTTATGTTTTGAGTGTGGGAGTAGTTTCAGACGAAAAGGTGAACTTGATGAACACCAAAGAAGACACACAGGGGAGAAACCGTATTCATGTATTGAATGTGGATGCAGCTTCAGTATAAAGAGAAGCCTTACCAGACACAGCAGAATACACACAGGGGAGTCGACTGGCCACAAAGAGACTTGGACAAGCTAGACGTCCAGACCAGGAAGATGCTCACTGCACAAGGTCACATACAGGAACCAGTGCATTGACAGACTCTATGTTCCCCGGCGAGTGGGTGGCCTGGGACTGAGGCAAATCAACCAGGCCTACAGGACAAGCATAGTAATCATGGGGCAGTACATAAAAAGTGCAGAAGAAAACATTATGAAGCGGGTGGCACAACACCATGAGGAGACCCTATCTCAAACATCAGTCATCAAACTATATGAGAACTTTGGGGGAATATAGGCCCCACACAAGAAGGAAGCGCACAAATGCCAGCAACCAAAAACATCTTTAACAGATAGGTTCTAGACGAATTAAAAAAACAAATGCTGCACAGTCTTGAACATGAACTGCTTACATGAGACTTTGAAATGTCACATTTATTCTTTTCCTTGATCACCACTTTATTCTCATCTTTCCTTCCTTTTGTCATCATATTTTAACTTAGAATTCTTCATTTCTTTTGTATTTCGGAGCCCTCTTGTTGGGTGGTATTGTTGAATGATCTGTTTAGTGCATCAGGTTTGTAAAATGTGTTGCCTGTGAGGAGTTAGGCTATTTATAATCATTTGTTTCTGCCTAAGACACCTGTAACTAAAGATATTACACATTTAAAGATATTGGTGGACAGCTTGCAATCGCAAATTTCCAGATTCAATAGGAATATTCTGGTACGACTCCTTTTCCTGTCACTCCATACCCCATGTATTTCCAAATATCCAGCTGTTATTTTTTGTTAAATCGAGCGTTCTGCCTCATGTGACTTTGGGAAAGATGTTTAGAGAACTACCACTCTCTACCCATAGCTAATGAACGTAAATCAGTTGAAAATAGATTTTCTGTAGGGATGCACCGATACCATTAAAAAAAAAACGGTACAAGTACGAGTACAATCATAAGTACTCGCCGATACCAAGTACTACCGATACGATACCCTATACCAGAATCGGTGCATCCCTAATTTTCTGTCTGGTTATAAAGTTACCATCACTGCTCATTATTTGGTTGTCACCACAAATCCTCCACTTGTGGAGAAATTTGACTCAAACTCCTTGGCTGAAGGACCTCCACATGATACCTCACCATTGGTCGACATGCTGAACAATGTGAAACAGGTCCTGATCACCCGTCATGTCTCTGATCTGTAGGAAAGTGTTGCAGTAGATTGAAATTCATCCATTGTACAATAATTGACATTTTGGGGGTGACCGAAACATTTGTCTGCATTCATTGAAGTTAATAATTAAACAACACTATACATCATTATGAAATGATGTATGAAATGATGTGCTTCCACAGGGATCTATTGGTGCATTTTGAAATTGTATTATATTTATTTTATTTTGAACATACAGGACCTTTTTTTTATAAATGTTTTTTCCAGCCCATTCAGGCTGTTTTTTTCCAAAATGTATTTATTTGGGTTAGTGGAAACAGGTGAAGATGGGGGGTAGACATGCTGGAAATACATCAGTGGTGATATTTGAACCACCAACTCACCGCACCATTAAGGCGTATGCATGCTTTCCAGTGCATTGCCTAACCGACTGAGCTGACAATGTATTTTGTAATGACCTGGGAATATTTTACTAATTATATAGTATTTACTATATATTTCCATAGTATGTATTTATATGTTTATTAGTATTACCTAAAATGTAATCTATGTTGTATATTTTAGTGTGGCTGTACTGCTACTGTTAATTTCATTTTTCATTAATTCTAACCAGGGCTTTGAACTGGTTCGAGGAACGAAAACCGGGATTTTTTTGTATTTTCCAGGGAACAGAAACGAAACCGGAAATGTTATTATTTTTTATGTTCCGGAACAGGAACAATTATTTAAAAATAATGTTAACCGGTTAATACCGGTTTTATTTTGTTCCTCAAAGGAGTGCACCTTGGGATAACTTCAAAAATAAAACAAGGGTATTTATAAATCTACGATGCAGTAGTGAAGTACGAAGCGAGCGTCACAGGACTTTCTGCAGCGTGTTGTTGTGGGGTCACACCCACACGCAACGAGACGTCGGCTGTAGAGCGGTACTAGCGGGTCTCTGTAGTGAGACGTTGTGGGTTCGCCCCGACATATATTATGTAGCATTAAACAGCTGACAGGAACGAAATTAACCGTTCCGGGAACAATATTTTTTTGTTCTAACCGGTTCGGGAACGTTAATTTGTTGGTGGAACTCATAACCGGAAACGTTATAATTCTGTTTCTGTTCAGAACGAACCGATTGGGAAAAAAATATTGGTTCAAAGCCCTGATTCTAACCTTATTATGTAGTATTGTTGCTATGAATTGATATTGTAGGATATTCCAAATTAAAAACATTTTGACCTTCAACCCGTGTTCTCGTTTTTAAGTTGGTCTGTGATTCTTGTATATTAAAATGTGTAGTATTATCTGTAGTTCTGTCATTAATATTTCCTAGAAAGAACGAGCAGCCTCTGTGGTCCGTAACAATGACTTTACACAGGCAGCTATACAGACACAGGAAGTCTGTTTCAGATGGCGGGACTAAATGTCAGCCTCCATTTATGAATGCATGAACTCGCCAATTGCTGCCCCCCACTGGTCACAAGTAGAAGTAGCCACAGCACTTGATGTAATCATCACCGTAAAGGGGAAGGCGCATCCTTGGTGTGTGAATTTGTCAAAAAATATGATATTTTGCATATAAATAAATTCAAATATTTTAGAAAGTTAGAACACACATTGTTACCGACAATGTGTTATAGACACGTTTGGGGCTAAAAATAATGAATTAACAAAGAAATGTATTGAAACTGCAATTAACATTAATCGAAGAAGTTGCTTGAATGTGAAGTCCGGCGTCTGTGCTGCTGTTCCACCACTACCACCCATGAATGACGCACGCCCAGTCTATGTGCACACCACATCACAGGGCATTTAAACGGCATAGGTATCCGATCTAGCGCCTGTCCACTGCCCGTGCAGGCAGCAGGAGATTGTGGGGCTGTAGGAAAAGGGCATTGGACATTACTTTATTCTCTGCACCGGTACCGAAAAATATTTCCTAGTCTGTGACTTGTTCATTGACAATGGCCTGCTTCATACGAACGCAGAAGTTGCTGAATCCACTCCTGTTGATCAGACTTAATGGACCTCGGTTCGCGTGGGCCAACACAGCAGAGCTCCTGGCAACACAATAAATACCACACAATAAATATGGAACCTGCTGTTTTATTTACATAGCAATGCACGCATTGTATAGGGTCTATACAGTATTAGTATATAAGTCGTATATATACAGACAGAATGGGTTACAGAGAGATGTAGTGACTCTATTGTACCACTGGGGGCGGCAATGTAGATGCTTAATGTGATTTAACGTTGTTCAGATGTAGAAGATCCGCATGATATCACGAAGGGAGGGATCCCAGAACAAGACGGTGGGCTGGGAGGACCAGGACCGTCAGTGGCGGACCGACTACAGGGCCCTTTATTTCTAGTGGTAAAAATCACCGGCGGCGGCCCACTATGTCACCCGCCGGCCCACACTCTCTTAACCCAGTAAACGGTAGGCGCCATTTGGGCCCCCTCTTGTGATCACTTGGGCCCACTGCATCCTTCAGTTTACACTTAAACGTAACACAAGCTAAGAAGTGATTATTTAATACGTTTTCAAAATATTTTGTTTATTTCAGAGCCTGACAGCCTGTATTTAAGTAAGACATTGAATCCAATAAACAATTGAACGTTAAGTCACCACACATTGTTTTTTGAGTAAATGTGTGCACCTTTTCCCCTTGGCCAGAGCGCTTGTGCATTTATAAGACATAAGTTATGTCAATTTCATGTTAAATGTGCTCCGCTAATTATGGGGGCCGGTCGAAGTCAAAAATGCCCGGGCCGATTTCTCCTCCCAGTCCAGGCCTGAGGACCGCCCTAGCCTGGTGAGCCAGAAACAAAGAATCCATGTAACACACACGATTAGAAGGCTCATTGGGTCTGGTAAAACCAGGGTTGAAAAACGTGTAAAAAAAAAAAAAAAATCACCATCAAATCGTGTTACCCAATCACAGCGCAGTAGGTGTGACACAACGCACATGTTTCAAAATCTGCTTACTACAGCTTGCTCTGTGAGAAATTACACATCATTCACCCCTGCTTCGCTCACCGTTTTACATAAGTATTGATGAAATACAGTCAAAATCCAACTTGAAGTTACTTACCGATGTGGTCACATGTTCAGGAACACACCCTAGACGATTCTTTCAGTTAAAAGGACAAACAACTGTCATGTGTTCATGCATCAGGACAATGAGATACTTTGCACTTTTTAAAGTAATTTTTAAAAAGTGTAATTTTACTTGTACTTGATTGAGATTTTCTTTAAATAATGTAGTACGCTATTTTCATATCACAAGCGTTAAAGAGTAAAAAAAACCTAGCAGCGAGTCTCTACAGAACGTTGCGGGCGCGCCTCGGCTGTATACCGTTATCAGCAGCAGCGCATCTCTGCCAAGCGCTGTGGGCTCGCCTCGGCTATATAACGCTATCAGCAACGAGTCTACGCAGAGCGCTTGATTTGACTGCACTATACAAAATATAGTTTAAAATAGTTACATAATTTCTTTTTCAAGTTCATTTTGCAATGAACGAAGCATGGAGTTTGGCTTAATTAAATGTGGAAATATTATATATGTAATGTACCACAAGAAAACACCAAGAGGACACGAAAGACATTGCACAGTCAGAGATGGGCAGTAACACATTACATTTACTCTGTTACAATTTATGTACTTTTTTTAACTTTTGGAGTACATTTTTCACAAGTTACTGTCTACTTATTCTCGAGTAAATTTGAGGTGATTTTTTTTTTTACTGAGGTGTCAGAAATTCTCTGTTTAATTAACTTGGTCTTTAGCGACACCCATTACTGTTGTCACATATGTTGACGTCATATCTCTCTCCCTATTGGGCGCTCTCCGTCTCTCTCTCTTGGGTGCTTTCTCTCTCACTAAATGTAAACACAGGCCATGTGAGAGAAACATGCATTTCTAATCAAATAGAAGTCTGTAAATTATGGTTTCCAAACATACATTTATGTACAGTTACCATGATTATGTCCACTGCCAGTTTTAAAGATTAAACTTGAATCACAGCAACATAAAAAGGAACATGTGTCGATTGAGACTAATCTCAAACGAGTGACACGCGCACCGACCGCTGTAGGATCCTGTCGGCTGCTGCCAGCTCGGTAATCTCCGCCAGTCTTCGTGGGGGTCTCTTCCAATCCCGAGGGCTACTTGGATGCTACAAGCAGAACCTGCTTAAATGCTGCACCAACATTTCCCGGAAGTGTCACGTCATTCGGGTCTGGTTAGATGCTCCGGACAAAGCCGAAGACACTCAAATTAACGCTGGCGTGTGATTAACCCTCATAGTGTAATGAGATGCACCAGCGCTGTGCATGCTGGGCTGACACCGTTGGTGTCTCAGCCTTCACCGGCGCGGTCCTTAAATAGAGTCCAAACTAACCTTGGCAATGGCTGGGTTCAGCTATTGCCGACGTTCTAGTTCCTCTATTCCCAGCTCCTCCACGGGGGGCGCTTTCGTTACAATATTCTCCGTTACCCATTCCCTCATATAGTGCGCCAGATTTGGTGTTATTAACTTTTTGAAATTGGCGGGTTGTGGAGGACTGGGGGGACAGTGGAAGCGGGCTTGAGCACTGTGTTGTTAGCTAGATGCTATTCCACTTGATAGAGTTGGCAACCTTCCCCCCGCAAAATACCAGTTAAATATACAAATACCCTATTGAATTGCGTTCAAGCGACATCTGTCCGCCAAAGTATTTGTTTTGGCGAGTCGCACGATATGCTAAAGGCCAATTCATAACCTCACATAAACTACGGATACATGTGGAGCTTTTCACACGTCCTTACCATTGACTACTTATGTAATTTGTCACGGTGACGGATCAATACGGAGCAATACTACCAGAGAAGGTTGGGGCGATACTGGGATGTGGTGTCGACGATCCACACATTTTGTTAGGATTAGGTTAGACCCCGTATGGTTATACACACAGTAATTAATGAAGGGGGCAAATAGGCTTGACCACAGACTGTAAATAAAGTAGACGCAGCAGCTTAGGGCGTGTCTTCTACGTCATATTTTACCCTTTATAGAAGTGCATGTGTAGAGAACTATGCCTAATGATGTCAACGTATCGCTTTGATGAACTCCTATACAATGAAGCTAGCAGCAAGCGGCTAGGTGTCAGCATAACACAGGTGCCTAACACCGCCGCAATAGGCCATACCAACAGCCAATTGCAAGACTCGCGGCTATTCCCGGGCCCCGGCTAGCAGCTAGCAGCCAGCATAAGGCGGGACGGTAACACCACTGCCCTAGGCCATACCAACAGCCGGTCAGCTTGCTAATAGCCTACGTGAGACTTGCACTATTCCTGGCTAACAGCTAGTCAGTCAATATGTTGACATCATTAGGCATAGTTCTCTACACAAGCATCTTTACGTAGGGTAAAAATATAGTCTGTTGAAATATGTACTCATCCCCGGTGTACCACTGTGCTAACAATAGCATCTATGAACATAGTGCTCAAGTGCTGCTGCCCAGGGCCACGCCCCCTACGCCCCGCCAACTATTGGTATTTAAAAAAATGTTGACGCCAAATCCAACGGCCAGCTATAATTGGAATATTTATATAGGAAATCCCATAGGCTCCATGCTTTTAATTATCGACTCAGCCCACAAGGGACCAAAAGCGCACGGAAGTTGGCACGGCACTCAAAGCCAATGTGACGTCTGGATAATTGTCTATGGGCTTGACAGACACGAATGCAAGTTAATGAGTCAATGATCATAGATACGCCATACCGGTGACAATGTGGCGAGTCCATGCCTGCACAGGGGTGTAGAGTGATTTGGAAGTGGGAGGCTAAGGTTAAGGGTATGTGGTACTGGAGGGACCCTAACAAAATATGTGGATCATTTTTAGGAGTAGCACACTACATCATAGGGCAATTAAATGCCATAGGTATCGAACGCCAACCCCGAGGCGGAAATTAGCAATTTTGAATTGTTGATGAACAACAGCAATAATAATGACTCAATGTCCGTAGATACTCCAGACAGCAACAACTTAAAGCTGCTGTTGTACTCGACCGAAGTCGGAAGTAGTAATTTCCACCTCGGATCATATATCGTTGTCTTTCCAACAGCGCAGTAACTGTCACTGCGGCCCTCCATTGCAAGTGGAAGTAGCCAGAACCAACAGGAATTGGTTTAAATGAGTTTGACAACAGAAAACATCTTTATTTCTAGGAAAGATTAGTGACAGCACTAGAGGATAATACTACACATTCTAAAATGCAAGAACCACAGACAAACTTAAAAACAACAACTCGGGTTGATGATCAGCGTTTTTTTTAAATCTTGAATATTCTACAAAATCAATTCATAGCAACAATACTAAATGAGGTTATAATGTATGCACGCAGTAGCAGAAATGCTGATTAACAATGAAGTTTAAAAGGCATATGTAAAAAGAGCCATCCTGAGCAGTTTTCCCATCTCCTGAGTAGACTGTACCCACATTTGGGTAATCGCAAAAGTACACACAGTGAGACTACATGTTTTACAATCACATGTTGTCTAATAAATTCATTAATTTCATACAATCGCAATATCCAGATACATTTTGATCAATCACAAAATGTCTTTTTTTTTTTTTTACAATTTAGGGCTGCAACTATCAAAAATTATAGTAACCGAATACTCCAAGATGTTTCAATTCCAATCGATTGTTCAGTTTTGTAGAAATTCGAAAATAAGATATTTCACTGATTAATGAATGACCAGGTCATTTCTTTTTTCATTGACAGCCATTTTTATTTCACCTCAAGAAATGAGAGCTGTGACTAGCTTCCACAAAAACAAACAGGCACACATTGCCTTCAGTTGGAGCTACCAAAATAAAATGGCAACATTATAACTTAAAAAAACTAGCCTTTTCGGTATACATTGTTCTACACTCATTTCGTGCTGTGTCAAATAACGGATTAGTCAGAAACGACCCAGAACCATCGAATCATCCACACATGGCTAGTCAGAAACGGATGCTCATAAATAGCCTTACTCCTCACTGCCAACAAGGTTTACCCATGGAACATGCACGGGTGTGTGCGTTACACGCCTATAAATAGATTTGAATATTTTTTTGCACCCACTCTAATCACCTGCTGAACGGACTCAGTCGGACCTGGCACCTGTTGCACAGAGCAAGGCGGCAGTGGTGGGGTGGGGGCAGTCAGTGGACATCACATTGAAGCCCCATAGCCCCAAACATCACTCTCCTGTGTGTATTCTGCTGTGTCTGGTAAGGCTACTCTTGTTATTGAAACCAGCACTACAATAATTGCATGGATAGCGTTTCTCTCCCGTGTGTATTTTTTTGTGTTCGGTAAGTCTGTAATTTTTGCGGAAGCTAGCTCCACACTCAATGCATGAATAGGGTTTCTCCCCAGTATGTATTCTTTGGTGTTCGGAAAGCTCACATTTTCGCCTGAAGCTCCTTCCACACTCAATACAATAATAGGGTTTTTCCCCTGTGTGTATTCTTTTGTGGCTGATAAACACACCCTTGTCACTAAAGCTCCTTCCACACTCAACACATGAAAAGGGTTTCTCCCCTGTATGTATTCTTTTGTGGATGGTAAGGCTTCCCTTTTGGCTGAAGCTACTTCCACACTCCATACATGAATAGGGTTTCTCCCCTGTATGTATTCTTTTGTGTTCAGAAAGATCACATTTTCGCCTGAAACTACTTCCACACTCAATACATGAATAGGGTTTCTCCCCTGTGTGTATTCTTTTGTGTTCAGAAAGATCACATTTTCGCCTGAAACTACTTCCACACTCAATACATGAATAGGGTTTC
>OMKY01251778.1:12858-29213 GCA_900302395.1 Bregmaceros cantori | reverse complement strand
ATAAATGAAAAAAAATATGTCTATATATTGCATACATATTCTAATTGATATGCAATATCAACTGTTATTCTTATTACTATTAATGTCACTGTATCTCATTATTGCTGAGATTGATCTTAATACATGGTGTAACATTTATAGTTGAGCAGGAAGGACTCAGAGCCACAACGGAGGTTGAGGAGTATCCACTTCAGCTGTTTATTAACATAAAGTAGCATCATACGACTCAACTATAGACGTTAACCTTGAGAAACGGGGACCTAAGCGCCACATTCATCTGGACGCCATTAACTGGATCCCCGAGTCCACAGAAGAAGGGTGTGGTCATCACTTATCACGGCTAACGTGTAGTCACGTGATGACACGACAACTAAGCATATATAGACGAGTTTATCCGCGAAATACAGCTGGTATTTTGTCCCGCCGGGATGAAACACTTCCGGTGACTGTATGAGTTCCATTTAATCTCGCCGTAGTGGACCGCGCTGGCTCACAAAAAACACACAAAATGCTCACCAATTCAAAATCCGACCACTAGATGTCGGTCTGTGACCAGTTACACATCACCTCCGTTGCATCGTTCATCATTTTACATAAATATTGATGAAATTCAGTCAAAATCTGACTTCAAGTTACTCACCAAGTGGTCACATGTTCTGCTGGACCAATAGGCTGGCTGCTACTAGTCGTTCCAAATGGAATGAGACAATGGAACGGGTTGAACTGATAATTAAATCATGCCTTTGTGGGTCACAGATCCGTACAAGAGCATTTGGGTGATGAATAGCACACCGCAAGTTACTACCACAGTTTTTAAATAACCCTGTAGGTGTGTGCTCCCATCAAATACACATGTTGAAAAAAATAGCCAAATACACGGAATGTAAATGACACCGGAAGTGACGTTCAGGCACCGGAAGTACCCCCCGAACTCGTCTATAACATACCCGCATTCACATCAAATATATTTTCGCATTATAGTACATTGCAATGTAGTTTAATATACCTCTAGGGTGTAAATGCAATTATATATTATATATAAAAACCGAGTGTTATAATGGGGCGCCCACGGTGTTTTAGGAGATGACTGTATTGTAATGCGAAACTGCCCCCTCGTGGAGGAGCTCGGGGAATAGACCTGGACCAGATCGGCCTCCTGTTGCCAGCTCAGAGCAGCAAGCCAGCTTCCCCCACATGCACCTCCAGCCCCTGCCCAAATAGACTCGGGCGCACCATCTGATCGCTCCGCCTGCCTACCTGGCCATACCCACCTGTGGGCAACGACCATTGATCGATCTGCTGCAATATTATGAATGTGTGTGTCTTCATTAATTATGCATTGTCTTCCCATAATGACGTCTGGTGTACTGGAAATATCTGGCTGGTTATTGTGATGTCACAGTTGGCTAAACCGACTGTGACCTTTTGAGTGTGTCATTAAAATCAGTTATTCTTTGGCAGTCACAGAAAGTAGTCGTGTCTTGTGTTGCCGGCTAAGACAGCTTTGGTGTTGCCTGTTACTTAGTACGGCTTTTGGGTGGACATCACATTTACTAAGTGGTTATAAGCATGGATAATGGATCGTCCATCTAAACTGGTATCCTTTTTTTTTTTAATTAAATATGTCCTTGTAGCAGAATGTGCACGACACACATACGTCTACTGTGCGCTATCAACATGTCTACCATCTAGTGTTCACTAAGGGTAACTACAACTTGTAATTAAAATTGGGTAATACAGCTCGCTGCTGTGGTCCTGTTTAATTTAATGTAAAACAATGGCCTTGAATAGATGCTACTTTCTTCTCATGTTAAATACCGTATACAACTTATTTGGAATCAGTATGGTGATATGATACAATGAGATTAAGATAATTTATGTAGTGTGTCATTAACTATTTCAGTGTCAACTTCTACAGAAGTTTTGAGGAGAAAAACATGCTAATTGCTAAGGCTCTGAGGACACAGAAAAATAAGACGTTGAAAAGGTTATGTTAAATTAATGCATTAATGCCCCCAAATTAAATAAATCCACACTCTTGCACTCAGAGAAAAGTGCAGACACCCCGTCTTCTTTATTGTGAAGCGGGAAACAGAGATACAGTGATAATGGCTTATGTAGCATTAGGTGACATGGGGTGCATGACCATCCAGTACCATCTCATTTCTGAGGATTCGATATCCGTGGGCACCACAAGTACGTTTTATTATCAGTTTTTTCCTGATTTTTTATTATGCGTGTGCAGGTGTGCTTCCCTGCGTGACTGCCTCCCCAATCCACACGGACCCTATGAAGAATAGGCCTAAAGAAAGAAAGACATGATTTGGATATTAAACAATCTAACGTGCGTAAACTGGCGCAACACCGGCGTGGTTTGCACCTGGTTCTATATCCCCACTCCTCATACGGGTTTGTGATTGAGTTTCCAACAACAAAATTGCCTTTGTTGTTGAAATATGAGTGAGTTGAAACTGGACAGGCTCCGGTTGCCGCTGGGCGGTTGCTATGCAACTCCAAACATTTAATCGAGTCTGGCATCCTGTATGCCAGACTTAACGTTGATTTACCCGGGGACTTGAGATTGCGCTTGAATACCTCGTTGTTTTGTTGGATCACGCGGATACGATGTGAGGTGTTTTGGCTGCGCCCTGTAATTTGGCGAGTTAATATATCTACAGCCATGCCGATTCAATCCATCCCACTGGCGTGCGTAACCATCGGTTCGCAGACTTGGCGGGACGGCGTGGAGCGCAGCGTGCGCCAGACGCAGCAGCTACTGCAACAAACCCGCCCGCGAACCAGCAACGCACACAGAACCTCTCGAGATCCGAGCAGAAAACTCTCGGAGAACAAGTCGGAGTCCACGAAGGCCGACGACAAAAGAGCAAGCCGTGCGCTGGGAGACGAGTCGGACTCCAGACCAGTGACTACTGCAACATGCAGCGTGAGAACCAGCTCGAGCGATAATCTTTTTGTCAAACCCTTCCCCGAAGAAAATCCTTTACAATGATGTCCAGAGAAGGCAAACGTGCCCAGATTTATTACTTGAGTAAAACTAAAATACATTTGTTAAAAAGCAACGTGAGTATAACATTGCAAAGTACTGATCCAAATATCTACTCAAGTCAACAAAGAGTACAGGCTCTGAAATGTACAGTACTCAAAAGTATTTTTGAAAGTAAAAAGTACATGCTCTGAACTGTACTCAAACGTATTTTTAGTAAATGTACAAAACATGTTAGGCAATAGTAATTTCTTAGTTTGTAGTGTTAGTGTAAAGGTAGGCTATACATATAGACCTATTGTACAAAATGTCATGTATGCAGTGGTGTTTTTTTTTTTTTACATTAGGCTGCTTTAACTATGTAATAATAGTTCTTATAGATCGGTTTTAACAAACAAAACAAACAAAATTTGTTTATATCTTGTCTAAAAAGTAACAACTAACAAGTATTTTTTTCGAAAAGTATATGGAGTAGAAAGTGCTGATACTTGTGTTGAAAATGTACTCCCAATGGTGCTTAAACGTTGGTGCAATTGCACAACTTTTTGCATTTGCAAAATGTGTTGTTGCTCCACCCCGAACATAGGGCACATTACACCCTGAAATGTAAACTTTAGCACGGGTTAGTTCTGGGGCTAAATTCATTTGATTTGCTTTGTTTGTGTTCAGACTGCCTTTTCCCCAACCAATTCATAATGTCGTAATGTTGGACTAGCAACCGAAATAAATTCCTTATTTTATTTCTTATTTTAATAAAATCACATTTATTGATATTTGAAAGGGCGTTTTCACAAGAACGACATTATTAATGATCACAATCATTTCTTGACCAATTAATCGTCCAGCGAAATGTATTATCGTTGTAAGGGATTTCTTCCCTCAGAAGCTGGGCAAAGTACCTTACGTATACAAGACTGATTTTCAACCATCCGTTATATTTAATGATTTGGGATTTTACCATTATAGAGTTTTTGGATTGATTCGCATATTTTTGCCTTTTTTTTTTTGGAATACATATTGCGGCTTGTTTTTTCACCATAATTTAAATAACTACGTACCTTTTATTTATACCTATTCTGTATGTCTCTTTTTTCAAAACACCCTGGATTTAAACTTGGAAGGATTTAATAATTTTCACCTATGTCCCCAGAATGCGTCTGAATACAAGTGCACATCAACGCCCGTCCCATCAGCCAATCTGCGTGAGAGCTGCGCACGGCAGAGCACAAGGACAGCCAGCGAATACACACGTTGTGTAAGTAATTACAACACAGTGTCTGCAACCACACACAATTATCATATTTCACTATGTCTACATGTAACAGAATGTGCACCAGATGTGCATCCAGTGTTGTTCTGTTGGTTGGTCGAGTCCTGATCATTTGTGATGAATTCATGTACAATCAGGACCCTGGACAGCTCTTGAACAGCTGTTCAGAGGGTCCTGAACTGGACAGCTTATTTAGCCTTGCAAGCCAAAACCAACAAATACTCCACCCACCGCTTGCAACGGGACGGTCTGGTGGGTCTGGACCAAACAGGCAGACGAATCGGATTGTTGTCCACGTTCTGGTGATCCAAACAGCGTCCCGTTAATGTGGGCTTGTTCAAATCGAGACATGGGCCTGCATGCCACTTGTCACACGTACTGCGCTGTGATTTAATAACTTCTTTTGACACTTTTTTCGAGCCTGCCAAATCCAGACCAAATTATCGTTCTAGTCATGTGTGATTCGTGGACGATTCATGGCGATTGTTCTGGCTTGCCCGGCTACAGCTTAGTAGCAGTTTAATAGCTGCCCAGGGTACAAAATATAATTATAAAATTCAACAATCATCATAAAAAGTGATGATCAGTAGATGATTTTAAGTAATCCAAAAGTAATCCAACATATGATTACTTTTGGAGTACTGCAAAAAAGCTTTAATGAAAGACTTTCTTCCAGTAACTTAATTTGTTCCAAATGTTTCTAATTTGTTTAAGGATTTATCAGGAGTTAAGCACATTCAGTGTATAGCAGATTATTTGGTTGAAATAAAAAAAATCTCAAAACCCCGTCAGCAGTGATTTTAGTAACTAAGTTACAACAATAAGTTTAACGCATTACCTTTTCCAAAGCAGTAAACAGATTAAAGTTACTCCCCAACTTTGCACTTGGGTCCCAAACCCTTTGTAAAACCATACCTAGTGGTGAATTTTTAAAATCTATTTTTACAGGTAAGTAAGTCCAACCAGTTCATCAATAATCAGTGCTGAGATTACTTTGTATAAGTAACTATGGCAACACTGGGTCCTCAATGCGTGTCCACTCACCATGTGACAATGTATAAAATATTTGCAGGCCAGAGACATGGAGCTGCAGTTGCGCCAGGAGGCCGCCAGGGGGCGTCTGATGCGCGTGAAGCTGGATCGCGAGCGCGGCCATCTGGAGATGATGCTCCGGAGCCTGCGGCGTGACCTGCAGGTCAACCAAGACAGCGTCAAGCAGAGGACTGACAGGAGGCCGGTGAGACTCATCACGCAGACTGATCACGCACAACGTGTGGACGATTCGTTGGTTCTGGCTCACTAAGGCTAGGGCATTTGGGCTGGCGGTAACTCAGTTGGGTGAGCAGACTTCTAATTTTCAATAAGGACGGTGTTTCGCAGTATGTCACTTAGTTACTTTTATCTGATGCAAAGTTGGAACTTCAGAAAAGTACAGATACTTTCAAACTGTACTTGAGTACTTTGTAAATATTAATATACAGTGTTGGTTAGTAATGGATTACATGCCATCAGATTAAAATACTTTGACTACAATAATGAGTAACTGTAGTCCCTTACAATTACATGTGTAATTTAAAATGTGTAATCTAGATTACATTACCATGAAGTAGGGGATTACATCCACTTTCACAATCGTCCCCAAGTTATTGTTCTAACTTGTAAATACTGCGGCAGAATCCCTTTCCTAAGGGACCACACCCGCTGTCATGTGACTCACCAGTCGCATTCATAAAGCTCAATCTTTCAAGTTTCACCACTTAAAAATCTTTGCAATTCTTGCATTGACTTGCTGTATTTGGGAATGTATTTGAAAGTATTACAAAAGTAATGGAATGTAATCCGTTCATTACATTTAAAATATGGTAGTACAATCTTTAACAAGTAACAGATTCATTCCAAAAAGTAACCTCCCCAACCCAGTGATATAAAGATGCCCACTATCGAGTATTCCTGCGGAATACAGGGGGCTGGCATTTGTCCTGTCGGGTGTAAAGCACATCCTGTGTCTGTATATTTCCCTGTATATTTCCGTGTAAAGTGATGATCCACGAAAGTGGATCAATTTGTCACACAAAATGCACGTTTAAAAATCTGCGTACTATAGCTCGATCTGTAACAAATTTCACATCATCGAACCCGCTTCGCTCACCGTTTTACATAAGTATTGATGAAATACTTGTGGTTACTCACCAATGTGGTCACATGTTTTTCTGGACCAATGGGATGGCTGCTTCACTGGTAATTCCAACTTGAATGAGTAAATAGGAATGGGTTGCGCAGATTATTGAATCCTGCGTTTGTGGGGCATAGGTCCGCGCAAGAGCATTTGGGTGTGGAATAGCTCAACGCAACTTACCACCACCCTTTTAAAATAATGCGGTAGGTGTGTGCTCCCGCCAATGAGACTTGTTGAAAAATAGTCGAAGACACGGCGAAATTAATGGCACCGGAAGTGGTGAGCATATACATACCAGGGTAGTTAAGGAAGTAAACCGGGTCAAAAACTGCTGTAGTCATGCTCCCTCTGCTGGTGTCCTCAGCCACTGCAGGATGGAGCAGACTGGCTGCTGTCGTGGGAGCGCCGCCAGCTGACCGACCTGAGAGGATGTGTAGAGGCAGCGCTGGAGGAGACCAAGCAGCACATTCAGGTCGCTCCACCTAGCGGACACACTGGGTACAGTTAGGACCTGAGAGAACATAGCCTGGCAAGCCCAGGACTGACAAATCATCAAAGTCGTTGTGTCTGGACCAAGCAGAAACCCAATCAATGTCATTCATTCCGTCCAATCAGAGCCCCGTGATCTAGCTTACTCCGCTGTGATTTGATAACTTGATTTGTATCCTCCTCTTTGCGCTGGAGGAGACGAGGCGGTTCATTCAGGTCACTCCACCTAGTGGACACACTGGGTATACTCAGGTCCCCGCTGGTTCAAACTGGTAGTAGTATTATCTCTATACATTTTCAGAATTACTTAATTTAGAGTTATTAACTATTTGTTAACTTTGTGTTTTAAAATTCAGAAGGTTATTGTTGGAACCGGTGCGGTAACAGCCATGACACCGATTTTTTAAATCCAAATGGTGAAATATTTTACCGCGGTTACATTTTTACTTATTTACCTGCCATCTCTGGAATTATGGCCTTTTAAACAACCACAAAACTGCCCATCGCTATCATCATTATTAGTGGGTAACAGACTAATGTGTCAACAGTCAGTTTGAATGGTTGGAATTGTACCCAGAGAAAGACACAAGGAAGAGGGTTTACAAACCCTTCTATTTAGCTTTACGTATGGAATGAATCCATACACATCCATAGGCTCCACGGGAGTACTCAGCTCGTCCTGGTTCGAAGGGACAGGATCGGGTGCAGGTGGAGTCTCCTGGATGACACGCTGGATACAGGAAGAGCGAAGCCAGATTAATCCAATTGTCAAGCGGGTAAATGAAGTAGATTTGATCTCATCGAAGTACTGGCGTGTGACGTGCTCAGTCAGACGGCATACCTGAACTGAGGCAATGGGGCTGCGTCCATCCGGGGTTTGGCGTGGCCTTAAATAGGGGCGGACTGACGAGCTTGGATGAGGAGCAGCTGGCGGCGCTGGGGACTCCGCGGACGACGGCGGCGCTTGGAATCCCGATGTGCGGTCCGCGGACGATGAGCACAGTTCGGCCAACTGCTCCCGCTGACTTGTAACATAAAGTCTATCTCTCTCTCTCCTCCTCTGTTTATATAATATAATTAAGGGTTTCTTTTCATGTAGGAAACGCTTCTCTTGGTCTGTCAACCCTGCATAGCCTTCTTTTGGCTCTTCAGGTTCTGGACTGGACCGGGAGGAACCTCCAGGTGTGTCTGAGACTGCAATCCAAGGTTCTGGATCTGCTTCCCCACCGTGGATCTTCTTCGCGTCGTCCGCTGACCACAAGCCATGCTACTCACACCACCTTGGGCTTCAGTTCTGGTAGAATAGGATACAATAGAAAACTAATGCTGGGCCGTTAATGCCGTTATCGCGATGCGTTAATGTAAGAGTCTTATAGGGTGATAGAAAAAAAATACTGCTGTTAATCTAATGTTCTCTCCCCAGCTAAAAATCACCCCTCTGGCCGATGGATGATTTTAGCCCTGCTGCTCTTGGGAGGATGTTTACAGAGAGGCCCGCGGGGCTCTTTTGCGGGCCGAACGGGACTCACTGAGCACACAGAGAGAGAGGGAGGATCTAAACTAAATCATGTTATGCTATACGGGTTCTAGCATGCTCACTTTCAGTCAGCGCAAACCGGATTCAAAACTCGCGCTCACCAGAACCCACTTGACCTACCGGGACAACTAGGAAACAAGTTTTGTCTTGATTAAACCGAGACAGACCGGCCGCAGTGGGTGGCTTAGATGGGTTCAACATGGCCCATCAAGTCCGGGGCAATCAAATCAAAATTTCAAATGAACTTACAATCTTTTTCTGTAAGTCGCCTCAACTTTGGTTGTGATTTTGTACTAAACAAAAAGTTTTAACTAGTTTTTTTGTTCAGTGGATTTTAAATTCACATAAATAAAACACCAAAAATGCAATACAATTTTTGAAACAATCAATGGTTTTAGTATTAAACGTAAGAAGTGCTATGACCCAAAGTAGCTAAAAAGTAATTAAGGTTTTTTGGTGAGTACCTTTAATCTGATTACTAAGTAACTTAGTCCTTGTCCACACTAGAGGAAAACAAAATGACAAGGATACTGATTTGAAAACAGATTTTCCCCCACCTCTATCTATCTCTCTCTCACGCACTCTTTCACACACACACGGCTCTGGACCCAGAGACACACTCACACGGCTGTACGAGCGGCCAAAGTCCCGCTAAACGTGCACATTTAACACCACATACACGCTCGTGCAGGGTTGCGTGTGAACTCGTTTGGCTGTAACAACGAAGAACGAAGCGACAATTCGATTAACTTTGAAATCTGTTTCACCATGAAACACGTTTTGCGGGCCCAAAACATTGTTTTCATCCGGATGATACGCACAAACGGATGTGAAAAATGTGAATTTCACTCAAAAACGTTGTCTGGATGGGGTCTTAGTTACCAACTTCACTGTTCCTGGCGTCTTATTGACATTTCCTTGACGTGTGCTTGATCTGTTAAGAGTCTGAAGAGGCTTTGGACTCCTCCTCACAAGCCGTGGAGCAGTCATATCGTTTACGAGAGCGGATCAGGCAGATGATGGGGGACGTGGTCGCCAGACAACGAGCTTCTCAGCACGTGGTCAACGGGGGTCTGGTGAAGAAGGTGGCAGAGACAGTGGAGATGGAGGTCAGTGAAGAAGCTAGTGATGGAGGTCATTTTGACTTATTTCTTCTTCCACTTCATCCGGGGTCGGGTCACGGGGGCAGCAGGGAAGCCCAGATCTCCCTCTGTTCAGCTACTCCTAGCTCCTCCGGTAGGAGGCATTCCCAGGCTAGACAGGAGGTTGTGTCCGAAATCGCACCCTATCCCCCATATAGTGCACTATATGGGGCGCAAACCATTTTGTAGTGGTGTTCGAATTCTCTATGTTCCCTATATAGTGCACTGAAAATATCCCACAATGCACCACAAAAGGTAGTGAGCATTGGATGTACCCTAGACATAGCAATATAACCCATAATACATTGTGAGACGTTTTAAAAATGACCTAAACTTAAAAAAAATGGCACGGCGGGAGTAAACAGCGACTGACTGCGGCAAATTGTTATGAATGTAAGTCCTTTTGACATTTTCTGATGATTGTTGAATTATATAATTCTATTTTTGTTATTATTATATTATATGATAATTTTGACGGCACCAACTCTAGTGTCCGAAATCTTGGCCGTTGCAGTTGAGTGCACTATAAGTGAGTGCACTATATGGGGTGTAGGGAGTAAGGGATAGGTCGCGATTTGGGACACAGCCATAGTCTCTTCAGCGTGTTGTGGGTCTTCCCGGGCGCTTCCTGTGGCATGACCTAAATGCCTTCTCGGGAAGCACATTCAGGGCTGTAGATCGACCAGCAAATAGTGGGCTTCACCTTCCAGTTCAGGTCTCTCTTCACCACAACAGATTTGTGTAATGCGGACGCCGCACTCATCCATGTGTCGCTCTCCTGCTCAATTGTTCCCCCACTCGTGAACAAGATCTCGTGGTACTTGAACTCCACTTTGGGCAGAACAACTTCAATGACTTCCACATGGCACTCTATTCTTTTCCTTTAAATTGGCTTTAGTTTAATTGGGAAGAAGGCCTATGTAGAAGGCCTATGTAACGATTTGGGTCACATTCAGCTTCCAAAGCATTCAGGATGGGTCTCCAGGTTTGGTGGAATGGAGCAAGGGAATCCTTCATCCAGAACCTCAGTTCTTCCAGCTTGAGTAAGCTAAAATGTTTGCGCTTCCAAGCAGTAAAGGAGGGGGCACATTAGTTGCATATTTAAAAGTAGTTGGCCTTCAGAACTTCCGTGATCTTCTTTGACCTCCTTCTTTTGACCTTTGACCTTCCGCCTGCTCTGCCCTAGCCTGGCGAGCCAGAACCAACAAATTGTCCACGTATCGCACGCCGCTAGATGGTACATTGGGTCTGGGAAAATCAGGCAGACATCACCGGAATACGGGCTGACCAATCAAATTATTCAAGTCGAGACGTGGCGGAGTTTGTATGGGCGACGCAAGACGTGAGTGGAGTTTGGAGAAGGCGGCGCGAGACATGGGCGGAGTTTAGTTTTTACGCATCCACGTTGCTTGTTCCACCTACTACGCTGTGACTGGATAACACAATTTGATTGACACTTTTTTTGCCACATTCTTTGACCCTGGATTTACCAGACCCAATGATTGCTCTAATTGCGTGCAATGCGTGGACGATTGTTTGGTTCTGGCTCACCAGGCTAGCTCTGTCCTACCTCAGGCTCTAACCTTTGACCTTCCTCCTGCTCTGTCCTCCTCTAGCGCTCCCTAGGACTATCCGCTGCCTCCACCCGACACGCAGCCTCAGCCAAACAGCGAGAGGTCGACGGCTTCCGCTTCCGCTATGGACGGGCACAGGTGACAACCATTTAGCTTTCTATCATACATGTTACATATCACATCTATCATACATGTTACACATAGAGGAGGAAAGAGTACTGAAAAATTGTAATTGAGTAAAAGTATCTTTACTTTGCTTAAATTGTACTCAGAGTAAAAGTCAAATTCCCCATCTCAAAATGTACTCGAGTAAAAGTACAAAATTACTTCATTTAAAATGTAGAGCACGGGTGCCAGGGACGCCCCACAATGCGTGGAAGATGCGTTGGTTCTGGCTCGCCAGGCAGCAAAGGAGTTTAACTTTCCGTCTGAAATAATATATTTCACCACCCACCAATGTTTTGTAATCAGTAACGTGAGGGGACTCAAATGTAATGAGTTGAAGGTACCAAGTTAAAAATGTACTTGAGTGAAAGTAAAAATTACACATTTCAAAAACTACTCTTAAAATTACAAAATACTCATAAAAAGTAATTAATTACAGTAATGTGAGTAAATGTAATTAGTTACTTTCCACCACTCGTTACACATCACTTCTATCATACATGTTACATATCACTTCTATATCGGGAATATACCTCCAGGGCCCACAGTGCAGCAGTGATCTGTTCTCCAGAGAGAGACTGACCAGGCCCATAGTCCATGTGTTCCAGAGACACCCTGCGACTCAGCTTCCTGAGGCCTCCAAGCTGCAACAGGTACCTCCTGTGGACCGTCCATTTTTCACTTAAAGTTACAGGCATTATGTAACTAGTTATGTTCCAACCCATAATGTGGCCTAACGTCCGAACATGAATACTAGACACCAATTGACGTCTTGGCAAGACGTCAAGACGTCAAAATCTTATTTCACGTCTGAATAAACGTTGTTTTGTGATGAGCTTACGATAGGCCAGCAGCCAGTGTGTTCCATCCATCTGGACTCACCAAGGGTGCTGGACTGCTGGATATCACCTTGAAATATCCATATCATTAGCTAATAGGGCTGCAACTAAAGATTATTTTAATAGTCGATTAGTTGCCGTTTATTGAAATGATTAATCGACTAATCGGTTGGATCATTTTTCCTTTTGAAAATACCCAAAATTCTCACAGCAAGAGATATACATCATGTTAACTTGAAATCTAGTCAAATTTGGCTTTTTTTCATTTAATGTACAATATTAAGTTACATCCCCTGACAACAAATGTATTACATGACATTTATATTGTAATATTTTTGTGGTTTTCATATTAGTGTATTTTTTTATCAATTATGTCCATTTAATGTTTCATATTCTCTGAAATTATGAATGAATATCGAATTTTGTTAATTAGATTAATTGGGGGAAATATCAGCTCAAAACCCGGAATGAATCCCATGCTCAATTGAAATTGCAGTTTCAATTGAGCATGGGCCCTCAGATGCTCTTAACCTTGATTGAATGAATAGCAAACCATTTGCTCCTCCTACAGGGCCGCGCGGTGTTGAGGCGTTGTCTGAGTGCGTCCGAGGAAGACTCCACCCGCCTCCAGCGCTGCGCCCTGCAGCTTCGCTCCGAGGAACGCAGGGAGCACGCGGCCGCGCGCCGTGACGCCGCCGTAGTACGGATGCGGCTGCAACGCAACGACAGGCGCGCCATCCCTGAAACCATCCAACAGACGGCCAGGCTGCATCCAGTGGGGATCTCGGAAGATCACGAAAACATCTCGCCTTTTTGTAACAGTCATGAAGAAGCAAATAAAGAGTCTTAGCACTTGATGTAGGGTTGTGCAAAAAATATTTGAAACTATATAATTTTGCTTTGAGATATTACAAAGCTGTGTATTGTAAAATCACATTTTAATGTGCAGTACATCAATGTGGTACATTAGCTGATGCTGGTTGAGTTCCAAAATATAATTTCATGAATTCAGATATATTTATTCCCATTCATGAAATTGTATATGTTTATAAAAGTTCAATATAATAATCACATGCCCAAGAGTGAGAGGTCTCTGTACTTCATTTGCAAAAGGTGCCTCGGTTTGTATTTGTAATATACCTGTGATTAAAAATTGAAAAAATTCTCAATTTTCATGTGTTCTTTTTTTCTTGAAAAATCAGAATCGATAAAAATGGGAATTTTATTTTTAAGCAGATTGGTACAGCTCTAATTTGCTGTCCATCGCTTGGCAGAGATGGGTGAGTGTGACTTAATGTGAACAGTTGTGGATGTGGTACTCCTGTTGTTCATGTACATTTGCTTAATGGTAATGTGATGACACTTTGCATGCTGCTCAGCAGCTGGCGATTTTGACCTGCTCAGACTCGATGACCTTTAAACAACCAAAGAAGAAGGCAAGAGTGTTGTGTCAGAACACGCCCCCCCAGACCACAGGTCGAGCAGCGGCGCAGGTTCTCATACCCTCTCCGGCTTTTCTGCAATGTCTCCCCACGACTCTTCATCCCAGATCCTGACACTATCTCTCCCAATGAAAATGAGTGAAAACCGGCACTTGCACCCAAAAATATAACAAAAGAATGAAAAATAAAACAACAAAAGAAGTTCATAATCAGATACAACAGACCGATCTTTCCAATGCGGCATTCATGGGACAGACAATTTTAGTCAATTCATTACAGTATCACAGGACATAATAGTAATCAAAGGATAGTAACAAGATATGATAGAAGAACTAGCAAAACCCCATACCTCATACGTACATGGTAAACCTTCTTCTTCTTCTTCGTGTTGTTTAACGGCGATTGACACTTGACTAACAGGCATCGCCAGACCTCATACTGCACACATACACACTCATCTTTGCATACAGCACCATCAAGCAATCGCGAGTCAAAATTCTAGCCACATTTCTGTCACAATTCATCAATTTGATAGAACCATGTAACACAAACTTTCCATTGTGATGCAAAGCAAGTTGTGTGACTTCATATAAGTAAGTGAATGTCCAGTTATTGAAGTCAGTTCTGGACAAGTCTGACAGAATATAAGGAGTTTGTGAGATATTGTGATGTCGTGCTGTGTATTTTTTGGTGCATATGATCTCCGTAGACGAGCCCCAAACAGCGAAAGATGAAGAAAAATATTTGGAAGATATTGGAAGGGAGGCCGATGTCGTAGGACTCTCGACCCACACATTGAAAGACTGAAAGGGAAGGGAGGTGCAGCACCTGGCCCATCGAGAGGAGGTGATGCTCAGCGTCACGGCACATCCAATGGCAGTGCTTTGCCGAAAACCAAAGCAAAGAAGAAGATCGTAGCCAATGAGGCCCAGGCCGACCCTGCATCATCGACTTGGTTCATAATCCCGAGGTGATATTCAATGTTTATTGTCATATTATGTTGTTGATTAATGACTTAGTTGAATCCTTTTTTGATCCTGAATGTATGCATTTGTTTTCTTGTATAGGTTACTACTGGATGTAGATGTTTATGTCTGTAATACATTTCATACATTGGGTGTTTTTCAGAGTCGTTCATTAAAATGTTTTAATTACTAGATGTCAACAAAGATTAAAACTAAATCCTGACTTTGCCCAGCGTTATCAAATGCCCAGATTCAAACGACATGTCTGCTATAGGGCTGCAACAAACGGCTATTTAAGTCGTCGATTATTCAGCGTTATTCGTCGATTATTCCTTGACTAATCGCTTAATTTTTTTTCAGAGTTCCGATGTGTTTTTTCCGAGTTGGCGCTTCTGCGGTCCTGCCGATGATCAATTGGTCGCATGATTTTCCAACTAGATGGACCGAATGGAATGCTTGCGTTAACTCGTACACCCGACTCGGAAGTTTACCTGTATGCACTGTGCTACTAGGTTGAAGCCGCTTTCTGTTACAATTACAGAGAGCCCCTTTATCTCAATGTACAACACATTCAACAATGTTAATTTTGGGGACATCCAAATTTGCAGTGAATGTTACACTTCAGATCCAACCAATGTACATCGCGGGTGATTTTTTGTGTGCCACGGGCTGGTCTGCCGGCGTTCAGTCACACACATAACATCATTCACAGACAAACCATATTTAATTAGTCTGCTTGTGTACTTTATACTTACCTGCAAACACCAAACGCACATTTAAAAAGTGTAAAATCTAATCCGAGCGCGTTTTGGATGTAGTTCAGTTAGAATTAATTCCGCGCTGAACTACACGGGTGCATTGTTTATCTGACAAGTGGAAGTGTGAAAGGTGTTACGTGCTGATCTGCCGGATTCGCTCCGAGGGACTCGCGTGCGTGTTTAGACGTAATGAAGACGGGGTAAACTTATTGTACACAAGGTATTGAATACACGAACAGTATCCCAAAATTTGAATAGCTTCCACATTATGATTGTTATTTAATAGTAATAATAATAATAACTAGTATTACGTTTGCTTGGGGTGATATACTATGCATAAACATGATGGAATATGAATAGTTTACACACTCTACGTTTCATATAGAATTGTTAGTTGTGACGTAAAACCATAAACTGTATATTAATAACATTTTTTTATATATAGTGTATGCGTAAAACACTGTCACTTCATCTGCCACACGCTACACTCAATGATAGTCTACCAGAGCTAATCGGACACCCCGCACGTAACGCACATCAAACATCCATACACGGAAATGCACACGGCTCCCTGTGCGTGCGTGTGGTGGCAGAGAGAGGCGGAGGGAGAGAAAGAGAAAGATAGAGCGGGACGCAAAACCATGATTTAATTTATCGATTAATAATCGACGCGACGACGATTATTACATTCGATTAGTCAACGTCATCGACGAACGTCGACGACCAAAAGCGTCGGCGACGTTCGTCGATGACGTCGACTAATCGTTGCAGCCCTAGTCTGCTATTCATTGTTTATATCCATCGTTGCCGTACTGACGTAGAGCCCGCCTTAACGGTGCTCTGATTGGTACATAAAAGCTGTTCCCTATGCCAGGATACAATGCCATAGCTCGGGGTATGCTCTGCAAAAAATTCCCGTGCAGCTTATGTGAGCCCCCAGCAACCAAGGCATCAACAATTATTTGATTGGCATAAGTCAGCAACAAAATGTTCC
>OMKY01251777.1:6938-17170 GCA_900302395.1 Bregmaceros cantori | reverse complement strand
GCGTGGCCCTGTGCCGCAGTGCTGGAGGACTATGTTCATAGATGCTATGGTTAGCACAGTGGCACATGGGGAATGCAACCAGTGAGTACATATTTCAACAGGCTATATTTTTACCCTACAACCTACATAGAGGTGCTTGTGTAGAGAACTATGCCTAATGATGTCAACATATTGACGGTGTTATGCTGCTATCCGCTGGCTATCATTAGCAGCCGCTGTCTAGCGGCTAGTTAGCTGCTGTTAGCCCTGGCGGCTAACACCACAGCCAGTTAGCAGGCTAACCGCTAGCTGCTAGCAGCCAGCGGGGCCCCGGGGTCTCGCGTAGGCTGTTAGCAGGCTAACTCGCCTGTTGGTATGGCCTAGGGCGACGCTGTTAGGCCCCGGTGTTATGCTAGCTGCTAGCCTCATCAGACTTATTCAGACCGGTACGTGGCATCATTAGGCATAGTTCTCTACACATGCACTTCTAACATTGGATAAAAATATGGGCTTTGAAAATATGTACACATGTACACAAATCACACTACCTGTATTATTGTTTTATTACATTTTCACCGTAGCACTGACTTCCGTATAAGACACGCCTTTAGCACCATATTTGGAAATGGGGTGCCCCCGTATCCCCCTGGACCGCGCCGACATACGGGTACTTTCTCAACAATGGCAGAGCCCATAACCCCAGTCCGACGACTTCAAAAGTCCTGCCGTTTACCTCTATGGGATGACGTCAGGCACACTGCGTCTATTTAATATACAGTCTATATATTATTACTTACCATTTCATGTCCATTATATATGAATGAAAGAATTAATTTATTTTATTTTAGGACGGACAGTTCAGGGCCATTAAACACTTCAGCATGAGATATGCGATACGTAGAGATGTTTGTAAAAGACGGGCTTAGCATAGTTGCTATATTTCACCCGGATGTCCGGAGTATAGTATACATACTCTGGTAGGGACCTTAAACAAGTTAAAAACAAGTAGAAACGGGTTAAAACAAGTTAAAACTGCTAATTGCTAATACAATGGACGTAGTTAGGCGGCCATCTGCTGGCCATTGATGGCATATTACCATGAATAAATACAAAAATAGAACACTTTTTAAACGGACAATGTTGTGCAAATATCGCTCTCTGTCCTGTTCGTCTGACCACGATAATACCACCATAATGTTGGCTGCTGCCAACCCGCAACGTCGCTGTGGAACAACTTCAATATACTTTAAATCGTATATTGAAATAAAAACATTTTTTTAGAGATACCAACCAAGATAACATTTACTTTAGGTAACATTTTTCATTTATTTTTTCCTCTTAGAGTATATAGACCAGTTTGTAGAATTAAA
Source organism: Bregmaceros cantori (assembly GCA_900302395.1). Classification (NCBI taxonomy): domain Eukaryota; kingdom Metazoa; phylum Chordata; class Actinopteri; order Gadiformes; family Bregmacerotidae; genus Bregmaceros; species Bregmaceros cantori. The sequence continues at coordinate 15,821 of OMKY01251777.1, read as the reverse complement.
GTGAATAGTAGTCCAAAAATGGAAGTCAAATTCTTGTTTTGTGTTCTTTAATGATTTGCAAGATATGGACCAACTGACCCAGATTATGAAGGTTACTGGCGTCCCCGGCTCGGACTTCATCCAAAAGCTTGACAGCCCTGAGGTAAATTGACAATAAAAGGTGTCTCATTATTGCTGTGATGTACGTACAGTCAGGCCCGGATTAAGGTGGGTCTGGGCCCCGGGGCAAGGAGATTGCAGGGGCCCTATGGTTGCCATATCCCGTGGTTCAGGGGCCCTTTGCCATCCCCCGTGGCCCAAGGGCTCTCTGATTGCCGTCCTCCGTGGCCTAGGGGCCCTCTGAATGCTGTACGACATGGCCCTCTGGTTCCTATGTCTGGCTATAACTTGGACGTTATAGCCAGTCAAGGGGAACTAACGCGTTAGATTACAAAGCTGCTCAAAAAGTAATCCCTTAGTAATCTGTCCGTTATATAACAGATTACACCCCACTCTGGTCTTATCAGATTGAGCTTCTGCGGCGCACAGAAGTCTGAATTTTGACATGACTGACAGCAATGCAGCTGCCACAGATGGGATCAATTTCATGTATTTGTGTGTTGCTTCACCCCACAGGAGTTTGCTGTTTTGCAACGTGCAGGTTTCCAAATTCATTCAGGTTCATGCCCTGCCCAATTCAGTTCTGATCCAGAATCCAGATACAGTCCTTGTCCTCACATGTCTTGTAGGAGCTGAATATAGCTGATACTACTCACATCTCTTGAGATTTTAATAGAAAACCTCACTACCCATTTCAGCCAAGTAATGACAAACAGCCAGCTGGGCGTTTGTGTGTGGGTGTCTGCATTAGCTTGTGAGAATTTGTGCTGTTACCGAAAATTACACATCACAAAATTGTCTATTTAATTCTACCTAATTTATACAAGCTGCAGTACCCTAATGGGACTTGGCAAATACTTCCCATGGAAGTAAACTACCCCATTGCTGCTGCCTTACAAAGCGTCTCTTTGCATTTTCAGTAGATCGAATGAATGAATGAATTTTATTTTAGGACAGACAGAGCCATTGAACATTTCAGCATGAGATATGCAACATGAGAAGATGGTTGTACAAAACGGGCTTAGCAGAGTTGCTATATTTCACCCGGCTGTCCGTGAGTGGAGTATGCATACTCAGGAAGGGACCTAAACCAAGTTAAAAACAAGTAGAAACAGGTTAAAACAAGTTGAACGTCATGCCTCCATTGTTCTGATTGGCTACCAATTGTGACATCATCGGATGTTCCCTCCCATCGGCTATAAATCGGTGATGATTCCTCGTGTGTGGTGTTCGGCAATGTTTTCCTGCTTAGCTCATAGCTTAGCTTAGCTAGCCGATACCCAGCTAATGTCCAGTATAGCTTCATAAATGAACCCTCTAGACATATTCCCGTGTCAAGACTGGTCATTTCCTCTACGTGGACACCTCATCTGAGCTGCCATTACAAGTGACGTTGTACATTTTGGATGAGAAGCGACGATCACTTGGGAAAATACCTACCAAGCTTTCAATAGTTGAAAGCTTGGTATGAGAAGATGGTTGTACAAAACGGGCTTAGCAGGGTTGCTATATTTCACCCGGATGTCCGTGAGTGGAGTATGCATACTCAGGAAGGGACCTAAACCAAGTTAAAAACAAGTAGAAACAGGTTAAAACAAGTTGCTAGCTAGGGCTACAGTTAAAACAATAAATCTAACTGCACTTTAAATGTACTTGTCCCAGTACATCTTCATATTAACTTTATAGTATTCTGAACTATTACCTTCTTAAAGCTATTTTTAACATTTCTCACCTTCTTGTCTATGCCTCCGCACACCTTCAAAGTCTTATACTTGAAACGTATTTATATATATATATATATATAAATATATATAAATATAAATATATATATTTCTGCGCCTATTTTTCCGCTAAGTGTCTACCATCAGCCTATCATTCTGTAAGCGCTCTGTGGCGTTGCTATCATCTACAGGCCTTCATAACCTTTCTACTTACTTAATACCTTAGCTTGACTTACTTGAGAACCTTCTTTTTCTTCATCAAAGTTGGGACAAGTTGAACCAGTTGGATCAGGTGAAGTGTGAACAGTAAGTGGTTAGGGATCTAGAAAAGGACTGCATATTGTCAGATCTCCTTGAAAGCTGTAGTGTCCCTAGTGGTTTCCTAAACTGCCGTGGTTCACTGTTCTGTGATAAGGATGTAATAAGCGACATTGCATACATTGTGTGTAAATCATTAAAACAACATAAAACTCAGAGTTTTTGGAGTCTGTAAAAATATCATGTTATTATTTTACAGGGCCGCAATCGAGTCTGTACTTAGCTATGGTATCACCAGCTGGTTTGGTAATCTCTCGGTTAAAGCCAGAGCGGGTCTCGCCAGCCTGGTAAAGACGGCCGGGAATATCATAGGAATAACTCCCCCACTGTACCCGCAAAAACCTTTTATGAGCCACTTTCAGGCAGGCAAGCGCAATAGTGAAGGACAGCTCCCATGTACTGTTTGATGAATACACCCTGCTTAATTCAGCGAGGAGGTATAGGCTCCCTCTGTGCCGGCAAAACCGTTACATTCTTTTGTGCCGGCATCCACCAAGTTGTTTAACGGCAGGTAGCGGCCTTCTGTTACTAACTCTGTTTTGACATAGGATGGTGAGAGGATACGGGTGTACCTCTGTTTTTATAATAATCTGTTTAATCTTATTTCTAGTTTTTAATCCACCAGTCTGTTGGAATGAATTTCTCCGGATTGGAGACTAATAAAAGAACCCTTGACCCTTGAAAACCCGGGACAACATCCAAGTGTGTCTTGGACACTTTTTGACCTATTGTCTGTTTTTTCCCCCAAAGGCTAAAAGTTATATGAAGAACCTCCCTCGCTATCCCAGGAAGGACTTCTCCACATTGTTCCCCAAGGCAAGTGCTCAAGGTGAGTCACGCCGAACGCCCTGAACTCTCCATTGTCTCGTGAGGTGGCAATTTAGCCCAGACCTCCAAACCGGTTCAAGGAACTAAAACCGAAAATGAACAGAGTTTTGCGTAATTTCACGAGGAGCGGAAACGAAAAAAGATTTCCTCAACTGCTCCGGAACAGAAACAGAACATTATAAAATCCACAAAACCGGTTAAAACATGTTTTTTTTCGGTTCTCTATATATTTTAACATATCCTTATCCTATGTCTGGGAGACTATTTCCGGTTGTGCATCCATCCAACTTTCACTGTCAGTCATCAAGCCCCATGCATCTGGGGCTCCATCTTGTGGACAGACAAGGAAGTAAATGTAATGGCGTTTGAAGGCCGTTAATACATTTGCACTGAAGTTTGAAAGTCCACCAAATATTTGTTGCACAATATAAGAACAAACAAAATGTTTGCATTCTGAACCGGCTCAGGACCAATATTTTCAGTGGCCACCAGCTGGAAACGCTGGTTTTATTGGGTGCAAGCATTTTCATTCTTTTATTGAAAAAGATAGTGACAGGATTAAATCAGAAACTGGGATGAAGAGTCAGGGGGGTGGGGGGGCATTGCAGAAAAGCCGGACAGGGGATTTGAACCCGCGGCACTGCCATATGGTACAGACATGTCACAACAATACTTCAAGGCACAGAGCCAGGTGGAAGGAGGAGAGGAAGACAGAGAAAGCGATGGGAAGATAACATCCATATATAAAATGCCACTTTATAACTAATGTGCTGTTTTTCTTTTGTTGTGTTGACTACCTGTTGATCTTGAAGAGAGAACTAAAATTCCATGTGTGTTTGTGTGTACTGCTGTCATGTATATTTCAATATGGCAAATTGAACTGAATCTTGAATCTTCAGTATTTTATGAACGGTTGGAAACTCTGCACTGCACATACCACTGCAATGTCACTCTCCAAATTTGAGAGCAATCAGTGGAGTGCTGCGGCGGTTGGTCATGAAAGAGAGAAGGTCACAGACAGGTGTTTCTTGATCTGTTAGATAGATCACCATTTTGAACGGACTCAGGATGTGATGTATGTGGATAATTTGCCCACTGTGTTGTACACAGTAAATGTTGCGGTGTTAAATCAACACTTAAATAGTTACATGTAACACTGTGTCTGAGTGTATTTGGTCCTTATCAGATTTGGTGTTAAATTAATTCTTTCCATTGTGTTAAACGTCGACCTGAGACAGTGGGTATCCGTGTGCCCCGGGTAGGGTGCTGAGGGTAGCACCACCGCCACGCCCGTAAAGGGACGGGCATCTGCATCTCAGTGGATGAAGGCCGCGAGGGCCTGCGGCACGCCGAGTCGGCCTCGACGCGGTTGCGACCCAAACCCCTGGCGTCCGAGCCGAAGCTCGGTCCGCACTAAGGGTCGGTTGGAGCATGAGTCGCGGCGCAATTAAAATGGCGGCCTCTAAAGTTTGAGAGAGGACGAGGTGGGCGGGGCTTTGTAGAGTCTAATTGACATGGTGCCTTGTAACTCTACAAATTAACACCAACACTAGTAAATATTCAACTCCCTCCGTTGTTGTAATAACTCTGAAAGAGTCTATGAACTTTGACACTGCATATTTAACACTGCAAAATGTACTGTGTTGTACTGTAGCCATTGACCTGCTTGAGAAAATGCTGGTTCTGGACGGGGATGAGAGGCCCACGGCCGAGATAGCTCTTCAGCACCCGTACTTTGACTCGCTGAGGGACCCGGAAGACTGCCCTGACCCGCAGCACTACGACGACAGCCGCGACAACTCAACACTGTCCCTGGAGGAGTGGAAGAGTGAGTCTACGAGCTAATTGAATGAACAGTTTCTGACAAATGGTGCCTTTTGCCTTGAGTACTGTTTCCATTCCACGGAATGGTCCGGAGCCCCCAGTCTCCCCAGCACATGGGCGTAGCCGAACTAGTGGTGCTAACTCGTATTTTAATTTACCACGCCACTCGCGCACGCGCGAGAGAGAGAGGTGGAGAGAGAGGGGACGAGGGAGAGAGAGAGAGAGAAAGAGACACACACACACACACACACAAACGGCTAACACGCCAGCCAGACAAATTCACGAGCATGGGAGAGAAGAGAGAATAAAGCTGTTCACATCACCGACACACTGCGTGTAGAAAACAGAAAAGACCGCATGCATGTGCAGCGGTGCGTTTATGTGCAGCAATGAAATGCATTCTGTAACGACGTGATCTTCCAAAATTCCTACACGTACAATAGGGCCGCATCTCTCCGGGGTTGGACGCAGCCTTAAGTAGGGGCGGACTGTTGATTGCTAACACGGGGCAGCTGTGTGGTCCGCGGACGATCCGCGTCGTTCGTCCAGCTGTCCCCGTTGACTTGTAACAAAGGGGCGCATGTCGGCTAGTGGAATTTACACCATGATGTATATACCGTGTGGCCTTGACTTCGGGATAGGTCGATTCAATCTCTTCCTGTTTTGACCCCAATTGCTTGTTACACAATAATCACGTCATTGATCACCATGAGATGAAATAACAAAAAGTATAAACAAATTTAATTTCATGTTAATTCCATTTTTTCTCTATAACAAAATTAGTTTTAACGTGAACGCTGGCATGTATAGTGTCACACTTATAGACCAGATAATGTCTCCTGTCCCCACAGAGCTATGTTTCCGAGAGGTGACCAGCTTCGTGCCCTTCCCACGACGCGACTCCAAGCGGAGAAACCAACTGACCATCGAATGAGTCAACTGCTGCTTGTGTACTCTTACTACTCTACCATGCAACACACACTGTTTGGCCATTGTACGATCCAACTAGAGCTGCAACCGATTAATCGATGATAATCGATTATTGACATAATCGCCAAATAATCGATTAATCGTTTCATTGTTTGGCCTATTCTTTGCTCAAACGTGTTGAATATATGTTGTTCCCAATGCAATTTTTCCAGTGTCAAGGCCCCAATACAATAAAGGCAACACGTAAGCTCGTGTGAAAGCCCAATATGTTATAATTTACCATGTAGGAGTTGGCTCTTTCATGCTATTACTATAAAGTGGAGATAGAGAAACAGCAAAAAGTTTGTAATATTAACATTGCAAACTTTTAATAATGTTTCATAATTATAATCAAAGCTAATAATCTTTCCGATTTTAAAGGAAAAATGAATCGATTAGTCGATTAATCGCCAGTAAAAATGGCTGATTAATCGATTATCAAAATAATCGTTAGTTGCAGCCCTACTTCTTAGTCTAGTGTATACCAAGAGTAAGATTTGCACTATTGGAAATATAGACTAAAGATGCACACTATTCCCATCCCCCTCCCGATATTAGCGGCCAATATTTGCGCTGAAAATAAAAATTGGAGATTAACGGTTGGGTTGATTGCCAAGTGGGCCACTGCCTAATGTGGGACACCTAAGCTCCAGTGGCCCCTAGCTCCTCCCTAAACTAATGAATGTCAGTGAGACGATGGTAAAAGCAGACTATAGTAATGTGTATAACGTTAAGTTCAACTATTCAACACTACATCTCATTGTCCCACCTTAGGCAACTGACTGCCCTGCATTGGGAAGCTGCAAAAAAGGACCCACATTAGGGCAATCCACCCTATTTTAGGTGAGGAATAGCACACCGCAAATTGCGATCACAATTTTTAAATAACCCTGTAGGTGTGTGCTTCCACCGAATAGACGTGTTGAAAAATAGCCGAATACACGGCAAGTAAATGGCACAGGAAGTGACGTTCAGAGACAGGAAGTACCCCCCGAACTCGTCTATACAATGCTCATAAGGTACTTAATCCCATAAGTGATTTGAGGGACCAAATGACCGTAGGGGAACTTGGCTATGCTATGGGAACCAGCCCTTCCATAACTTGACTAATAAAAGACGTATTACCAATTTTAAGTTTGCAGATTGAGCCCTATTAGATTTATTTTTATAATAATGTTCCGTTTCATCCATGCTGGTTATTTGCCAGTACAGGACTGTATTTGCTGAAATTGTTCGTTTTTAGAAAATGTCCACTGAAATTGTACATATCCCTTTCCAAACGCACTGCTATATTAGTTTGCATTATCAGTGTTTTAAGCTGTGAACTTGTGAAGCTCTTCACAGTTCACAGCAATGGAATGTAGTGTGAAAATGTCATTAACAGCTGAACAGACTTTGCTGTTAGTTGAGTCTTTAGGCTCTGTACCGTTTGCATAATGGTGCAATTGTGTCTTTTCTCGTAACAACATTTTTTTAAATCAAGTTATCGAAGCGCAGTAGGCATGGAAAATTACATGTGTATGTAACGTAGACATATGACGCTGTTTTTCAATCCCACATACCTCCCCTCTTCCGGAAACTCGCACCCCGCCAACCTACTGGCCATAGTATGCCGACTAACTCGGGTCATGCCGTACCCTCCAGCTAGGTGGCGCTATCGAGTACCTACTCAGAGGGTTGTGTATGCGTGTTCCGGGTCATGGCACCAATGTAACGAGGGCAAAATGTACGAGTATATACACACAGCGAACGCTTCGACCTGTGGACTGGGGGACGCACTCTCCAACCACTTTGCCACCACGGTTCACCATGATGTGATTTCTTGATTTAAATCTTCCTAGACTAAACGATCATGCCGCCGCAACGTCAACACTTGTTTATCCTGCAATTTTGGCCTGAGGTTTATCTGACAACACTGCTTTGTAGTCACTACTGAGTGTACAGATGTGTTACCATTGGGTGTGTTTGATTTATAGCAATCCGACAGTTGAGTATGCTTAACGAATCATCAATGGGGTCTGTGTTTATATCTGAGAGACTGTTTTTCCATTCGCCGTACACTGTGACGGTGCTCTGGTGCCAGGAGCGTTTGCGCGTACCCTTGAGTGCTATAGCGATGACCAAGGATACACGCAAGCCTTTGCATTCAGTGAGGCCGGTTTCTTGATCTCTCTCGTGCTTTAGTCGTGTCGCTTTTGCTGGATGCTCTGGGGGAGCTCTTAAATACAACACACACACACACTTGGCAGCTTAACCATTTTTACGCAATCTACAAATGATGTTTGACGGCCTGCAAAATATTCTGCACAAATTAAATCTCGGCAGATCAGCTTGCAATATAAATAAGAGAATCTCCAAATTTTGGGAGAAATTGTGTGTAATGTTTTTTTTATATTCTTAAAATGTCTTAATGTTTTTGACTGCGTTGTCCATTCAGAGTGGTTGAAATAAATGTAATTCTATGCCCATCTCTATTTCTCCATTGACCTCCACTCTCATGCAGGGTCGATTGCCCTAATGTGAGCCGCTGCCTAATGTGGGACACCTGAGTTCCAGTGTCCCTTGCTTCTCGCTAAACCAATGAACGTCAGTGAAACTATGGTAAAATCAAACTATGGTAATGTGTCTAACATTTGGTTCAACTGTTCAACACTACATTTCACTGTACCACATTTGGCAACTGACTGATTAGGAAGATGCAAAAAATGGCTCACATTGGGGCAACCCACCCTATCTCATATGTCTCTTATATCTCTCTATATCTCTATATATCTCTTATGTGTTTGAAAGACCAACACTGGGTGCGCATGCACATACCATGTGTTATTGCCAGGGCTTCGAACCGGTTTAAGGAACAAAAACTAAAACCGGAAACGAACAGAATTTTGTGGAATTTTACAAGGAGCAGAAACGGAAACGAAAAAAGATTTCTTCAACTGTTCCGGAACAGAAACGGAACATTAAGAAATCCACAAAACCGGTTAAAAACGTTTTTTTCTGTTCTGTATATATTTTAACATATCCTATGTCTAGGAGACTATTTCCAGTTGTGCATTCATCCAACTTTCACTGTCAGTCATCAAGCCCCATGCATCTTGGGCTCCATCTTGTGGACAGACGAGGA
>OMKY01251775.1:0-11154 GCA_900302395.1 Bregmaceros cantori | reverse complement strand
GGAGTATACATACTCCGGAATGGATCTGAACCAAGTTAAAAACGAGTAGAAACAGGTTGAAACAAGTTAAAACAAGTTGAGCCAGTTAAGACAAGTTGAACCAGTTAAAACAACTTAGAAACCCGTTGCTAGCTAGGGCTACATTAAAACTATAAATCTAACTGCACTTTAGATTTACTTGTCCCAGTACATCAACCATCGTACTAAGCTTCATATTGACTTCATAGTATTCTGACCTATTACCTTCTTAAAGCTATTTTTAACAGATGTCTAACAAAAGCTTATCTTGTCTTTTGTTCAACGACACTTTAAAAAAAATATTTCATAAAGAGATCTAACCATGATGTGTAGGGTTAGCGATGGACATATCCTTATTGTTGGGTGACTATAATGATATTTTAAGAATACATAAACCCACTCCTGAAGTCATGTATTTCAGACCACATGGCGGACTGGCCACAATTTGCCAAACTCAAGACTTCTGAGCAATAGCTCAACATGTACTTGACAACTTATTCATTTGAGGTACATCTTGATTTGTTAATCTATAAGTTTGCCTTTGGGAGAGCAGTGTGACTGACAGGATTAGGATTGACATGTTGACTGAGAAGTGCATGTTGCATTAGCATTATACCACCCAGAAATGAATTTTGCTTGTGCACAGTGAAGTCACGGCCTGGGCGCGGGAGAGATTCTGGGGGTTGCACGTACGGTGAATTATACATATACATGCTGTTGAGTGGTGTACCTCACCACTCCACATCCCTTGTAAGGAGGTAAATACAATGGACATAGTTAGGGTGTCATCTGCTGCCGATTCATAGCATATTATGATGGATAAATCACTAATAGAAGACTTTTAAACGGACAATGTTATGCAAAGATCGTTCTCTGCCTGTTCGTCTGACCGCAGAGCTACACCCAAAATGTCTGCCAACCCCAGGATGTGATGTCACCGTGCAACGGCCCTATGGACCTTGGCTGGAAATGGCTGAACTACCTACTGTTCTTGTCCGGAGCCTTCTTTTCTTTCGTTTTAGCTATTGTTCTGGTGTGAGAGCCATCCATCCCATTTGATCTCTTGTCAATTTAGGGTGTGTTAAGTCTTGTGTTCGTCGATCTGCGCAGTACTGCGGAAGGTCAGTGGTCCCGTCAACTACCGAACTGCACTTAGTAAAATTCCATTCCTGTTGCTATGCCAAATTACAATGTTCTTATTAATCACAATATGCATACGAAAACGCTGCAAAAATATATTAAGCACGACTAGGATTCATCAGGGAAGCAGGAAAAAAATAATATATTTGGCATGTCTTTCGCAGTTCCAGCTCTGACACGCACAAACACACACACACACACCCACACATACTGAGCATCCTTTGCTGGCGACACCATTGTATTCAATCCCGTGCTGAGAATGTATTCCACGGTTGCAACATGTCAGCCTATTACCTCGTATTCTAATGCATTGTGTCCAATTCCAGCCCATTTTAGTGTCATCTCACACCCGGCTCTGTGGCGCTGGGCTGTGCGGCGCCCCGCTGCTCTATTTTAAGATAACCTACTTTGAGTGCCGCTGCCCAGATTGAGAGCGGGCCTTCAGCTTCACGACGTTCCTACTCGCTGGGTTAACGTGACACGCGAATCACTGGTCCTCAGAGGAACCGGCCGGCTCCCGCACGATGAGGCGCGTTCAGAGTTGGCAGAAGCAAAACGCTCATTTTTCTTACCTGGCCCGATAACATCAGGTATAACTATACTCTGCTCAGGGCTGGTGGTGAACTTTTAATGACGGCCATCAACCCATGTAACCATAGCCCCTTTTCCACTGGCTTACTTAAGGCCAGCACGGCACAGTTCACATGCACATCCACCCGGAAAATCGCTTCTCCACGAGAGCAAAACGGCCAGGCCAGGTTTCAGGACCCACTCAGTTGTGGGTCCAGAATCTGGCCCTCCATGGCCACGTTTGCTGGTCGCCGATTGGTCACTCTCCGAGGGGGTGATGCAACGTGGCCGGCCAATCACATGAGGGGGTCATGTGCCCCCTCCTCCCCAGCCTGGCAGGCACCAGTAGGGGGGCAACACCTTTATCCCCCCTCTTGTGAATTCATGTGTTAATCGAGAGGGGTGTCACACGAGCAGGGGTGGGGGTGAGCATTGGTATATCAAAATTGGGTTTTTAAAAACTAGGCACCACCCCCTCATGCCTGTGTTAAGAACAGTGGGAGCATGTTCCAATTTAACTGAACTAAACTGAGATGTGCCGAACTGTGCCTTGAGTTTTTTTGTAGCGGAGAAGTGGCTTATGTATGTATGTAAGTCCAATATTGTAACGTACCAAACACATTAATATGATTTAACTCATTCCCTTTCTTTCCAAATGTTTGCAAAAGTTTGAAGGTCTTGTGAATTATTTTCATCTGCCAGAACAGAACAAGCAAACAACTCGTACTTAAGGGAAGTAGAGATATGACATTACTCTTACCGAGATACAAGCCCACGGTTTATATTGGCCACCTGCTGTCATCGGATGTTGTCAAAGAACACAGCTGCCCTCTAGTGACTATTCAAAAAACTGTCTCTGGTATTATCAACGATATATCTATATCCCCGAAACGTGAAGTGTAGGGGGTGTAATGGTTTCGTGTGAGCCGCTACCGAGTCTGGCGCGGCAGGTCCTGTGTTAATGTGATAACTGTTGAACAGATGGATTTGTCCCAGATTAATTCAAGGTGGCAGAATTTGTATTTGGTCCAGTCTGGCCTGGACTGTGCAAGGCCCAAGTGACGTCACAGTGAGCATGGCTCTACAATACTTCTGGGGTTTATTTATGTATTTTAAGATTTCCCCTGGGGTATCCAGCAAAGGCGTCAACCTTCGCGACTGGAGCCAGAGAGAGATCAAGAAACCAAGGCCCCACCGATGTAAAGGCCCTGGCTCTCAACCTCCGCGTCCACCATGGCTGTTGACAACCCAAGGTTAATGCACGGGCCGACGACTGTCCAAAATACGGGCCCTAAAATCGATGTGATCGCATTGTCAGTGGTCCAGAACGACATCTTTGGACGTTTCGACCCCCAACCATACGTCCTCCATCGTCCTGTGGGTCCCAGGGGGTAATCAGCCCGCCTGCTTCCATTGCGTTCCAGGGATGTCCCTGCATACTTTTAGTTTCCCTTTCTAATCTCCCCTAAAAGATAGGTTGGATGGATCAGGAGTGGCCCGCTGCCTAATGTGGGACATCTAAGATTAGGAGGCTCTGGCACTTCCCTCAACTAATCAATGTCAGTGACACTGTGGTAAAAGCAAACTATGATAATGTGTCTAACATCAAGATCAACTGTTCAACACTACATTTCAAAGTTCCTCCTTAGGCAACTGACTGTCCCACATTAGGAAGCTGCAAAAAAAGGGCCCACATTAGCACCACCCTATATATAAATATTATTATTACATACCGTCAACATATTGTGCAATGCATACTATCCTGTGATATCCATTTTAGGCCATATCATCCAGACCTACTTTATACAAAGCTGATGGTGTTACGTCGACACAATAAAAGAACAAGCAAGAGTTTACAGAGCAAGCCAAAAAGAGGAGGTTATGAGGTAAAGACGTGCAAAAAAAAAAAAAAACCAGCATGGCCCCCAGATCTGCTCCATAATGCAGCAGACAGCAGTGCCTTTGTAATTATAGAACAACAACAACTTATAGCTCCTTTCCGACAATAACACAATGTGCCCACTCACTTTGCCAAGCTGTGGATTAAATGTTTGACTGTGTGTAGTGCACTGCCGGCATTATGGAATGCCTTTGTTGGTAAACAGCACAATTTCCCAGGCCCCGATTCAATATCGTCTGCTGCTGATTTAATTTAGCCGTACACATCTTCATTATTATTTACTGCATCCGAGTTCTCTGGCAATATGAGTCGAGACAATGGAGGCAAACGTGTTCACGCATGCAGAGTATCAAGTGAATGTTTTTTTCAACTCTTGCAGCATCAAGAACTTCTTCTTACAAAAATTGGCGAATATATCAAAGACATTTTAATAGTAAAGAATTAATCACCTGTGCCGGGGCGGAGCCCGCTGAGCAGATTATGTTTTCAGCCACGTTTGTTTTTCCCCTCGATAACTGAAAATGTTGAGCACGGATTGATGTCCGTGTTCTCCCGCAGCTGTGCCCGAGGTGCATTTAGTCTTCTAAACGGCCGATGCCATTTTTGACATTTCCGATCGCGTTCGGGATGTTTCGGAATTAAAACATGGCAGACGCGCCGCCGACAGCAACTTAAGGTTGTCTGCACCCCATCTTTGCATCACCTTGTATTGCACAGTTTAGGGGTTAGGCGCAAGTCTGCAATCTCTGAGTGCTTCTAGTCTAAAAATGTAGTGCACCTTTATTTCTTGGTGTGCGACAAACCGTCGGGCGCAGAAAGAGACCAGCCAGATTCAAAGAAATAGAATACATGTGTGTTACGTAGGGTGGATTGCCCTTAAGTTGTCCATCCAAGTTCCAGTGGCTCTGGCTCCTCCCTAAACTTATGAATGTCAGTGAAAAGCCCAATTCGCACTGCCATTGAATTACGTGAGGACCTCTGGTAATTCACAATTAACCCCTGACCTCTGTGTTATTTTGTCACGCATTCTGACAGGATTAGTAAAAGTCTGTCTTTTGTTCAATTTAAAAGACATTATGACACATGTGCCGTATATTCGCTTCCCCACACGTATGCACACATACACAGACACGTGTGCGTGTATTAACAAAGTTAAACAAATTCTGAATTCAAACCATTGTGGTGTTTCGCCGAATCACGGTAGGTAACTCGCAGTGGAATTATTAGTTCGCAAACAGAATTTTTGTGTTCCGAACCGGTTCCGGACCGATATTTTGGTGGCGGAACGGTTAAACGTTAAACATAGTCCTGCCTGAACCGTTCGGAACAGAACATTTTATAAATAATTTTGTTTTCAAGCCCTGCTTAGCATCACATGTTACGGGGGCTGTCTCCACAAATAATGCGCCTGAGCATGATAGGGGAATAAAACAGCACGACCAGAGGGCAGAGATAACAGGCAGTGACTAAGCACATAGGACTTGCTAACTACTATCGCTGCTGTTTTTGTTTCATCTGCTGCAGGTGTCACCCCTGAATACTGCAAAAAATAAAAATAAAAAGTTTAAAAGGGCTCGGTCGATGTAAGGTCAGTGGAAGTTTTGATATTAAACAGAATGGAAGGTAGTAAAAGTGCAGTTTATATGCACAAATGAAGTGTTCCCGGGCCAGGGGGCTGACACACGTCGATGGGCAGCATGTTGCTGAATGATAGAAGGTATTAGTCAGATTAAATTTCCTCTCAGCTCGGCATGCACATCAGACCAGGCACTCCTAGCAGCCCCCCTTCCGGAATATTCCTGGCACGCAATCTGCACAATTAATCTCCACGTACTTGCTGGTCTGCCAACCGTCGCGATAACGAGCATAGAGTCCTCCACCATCGAAGTCCCTATCTCCAAACACCAGTCCAAAGTTGTTCAAACATATTTATTAATTTCGTCTTTTGACAGCGAAGGTTATTTTTCACACCTTTCTACACAACTTGTGACCGTAATCTTTGTACACTTCCTCACTTCAAGTGAGCTTTGCGGTGCTGGCAGCAAAAGTTAGTCAGAGCTGGTGTGGTGTCCTAATGCAAGAGGTTTAGTGTTGCACCGATAACATTTTTTGGTGTCGATACCGATACCTGATACCTGGCTGTGCAGTATCGGCCGATAACGATACCAACCGAGCCGCAATTTTTACATGCAGTCTATGATTAATAGTAGTGGAAAATTCTAAAAAGCAATAACACATTAAGAATTATTTCATTATTTTAATATTTTATTGTCTGGGTGATATTCGGCTACTAACTTTAGTGTATTGGGGTGGTAACCCCCTTACTCCACTTGACCACTATTTTTATCAGGCCAGTATTTAAGCAGATGAGAAGAGATATTTTAGACACTGTGAGGAGCGGGTTTTACGTATTTTACTTACATTTTTTCACAAAAATATTTCTTTTTTTTTTTTAAGTTATTTTTTCCGGCGTCAGCGCCGTTTTTCCATCTTTATTGGATAGGATTAGTCGGAATCTGGGTTGAAGAGATCGGGGGTAGACATTGCAGACAAGTCGGCGAGAGCGTAGTCAAACTCTGACTACCGCTCGTCGCGGACACTGCGGTAGACGCAGCGCCACTAACATGACTGGGGTCGTGTTAGGTGCGGTGTCCAAAAAACATTTCATTTACATCTTCTGGATTAGGCAAGATTTGGCCAATTTCCGCCGTATGGCGTCGGAAAAATGGTATCCGTTTGATACTGGGCCTCGGTACTCGCCGATGCCGATACCACAAAAAAGGTGCCAATACCGAGTACGTCCGATACTGATATCGGTATCTAAAGAGGTTGAAATTGTTTGTGCAGTGACAATAGTTTACAACGATTAGTTGGCTAATCACTAACTGATCAATTGTAGAATTAATCGGCAACAAATATGTTAAATCGATAAAACAGTATGAAGATAGTAAATGTTTATGTTAAATTGATAATCAACAGCGATATTAACCACTGTTATGGTCGGCAGTTTTGTGCAGCTGGCTACCACGTACTGATCCACGGAAATTTGATATTAATTAATAATTTCAGAAAATACCAAATACCAAATAAATAACATCATTGATCCAAAAAGAACAAGAATATGAGCACAAACTATTAAATATTCCAGAATAAATGATTTGTAATGAGCGTGTGTCAGATTAAATAATAGGGTGACGCAGTGGTTAGCATTTCTGCCTCACAGCTAGAAGGTCCTGGGTTCGAATCCCAACCCTGAACAGGTTCTGTGTGGAGTTTGCATGTTCTCCCAGTGTGTGCGTGGGTTTCCTCCAGGCACTCCGGTTACTCCCACCACCAAAAACATGTTCTAGTTAGCCTGCTGCTGTGCCGCTGGCCAAGGTACTTGCACAGAATCTGGAGTTGTCCCCTGGGCGCTGCACCGCAGCTGCCCACCGCTCCACAGGGATGGGTTAAATGCGGAGATAGAATTTCACTGTACATGTTTGAATGTGTGATGAAATAAAGTATGTTATACTGTATGTTACTTTTGGTTAAAAATTGCCTATAGTTAGACTAGACAAAATGAATTATTATTGTTGATCCCTGAGAATCATTGTTCTGGGGCATTTCCCAAATAAAGCGATTAGTTGAGTAATCATTTAATAATTGCCTAGAAATCGACTATTGAAATAAGTGTTCGTTGCAGCTCTAGATTGAATTAACTGCCCTTTTTTGTTGTAATGGCGTTTTGAGTTGGGTTATTACCTGCACCGGAGCGGGGCCCACAGAGCAGGTTATGTTTTTGGTCGCATTGGTTTGTCCCCTCAATAACTGAAAAAGTTGAGCACAGATCTGGATGAAATTTTTGGAGATGATCAAAGAAAGAAGTGATTAAATGTTGGTGCATTTCTGTAGTCTATAAGTAACATAATAGTATATAATTACATAATCGTACTTAATCACCAACACCTACAGATAGATGGATGGAAAGTTCCTTACTTAGTGCACGGGAGGAGTGATTATTTAGGTCCAACAGCATCAGCTTCCTAACTATTACAAACGTCTAGCGATGTGCGATGCGTGGACAATGTGTTGGTTCAGGCTACTACTATAGGAGCACTTGCATTGATAATGGCTTGCCACACATACTGCTAGCACTACAAGTACTAGAGATTGTCAGGTTTACAATCTCTGAGTGCTTCTAGTTTAAATTTTGTCTACATTCTTTTTCTGAATGACATTGATTCAATGTTGTCACAGTAACATTAAAAAATGAGAAGATAATATCACATATCTACAGTCTACCGTAGAGCTGGACCTCCCAGAAGAGAATCTGAGGAAGAGGCAGGTATCAGATAGCCTGAAACTGTGGTTTATTTGTTAATTTCAACATCTTTTAATCTTTTCATTCAATTATATTTTTCTGAATGTGCTGCTGGAGTGTTTAAAAATGTGGAATAATCCTCACAATGCAACAATAACACTGTCCAATAACTGTGTAGTCGGTGTCATTATCATTAGCAATGGGCGGTCTCAGAAGCGCTCGTCACACCCAATTGCAATTGGTGACCCATCCACTGGGCGGGGCAGATGCTGGTCTGGCTTAAGAAAAAGAGGTGGATTCTATGGAGTTAGATATACTGTCTTTACAGAGAGTTAGTCTGGTTTACAGAGATCTAGTTGGGTCCCTCCCTGTTGTATTGAAATCTCCTGATAGAAGCTGCATTTGGGTTGTGCAACCAAACTTTGGTTGTGTAACGACTCATCTACCAAATGTAAATGAACAATATGAACGTGATTAGTTGCTTCTATCCACTGTTGTTTTTGGCGGCCATTTGAGTTTTAGTCTTGGTCGTAGTCATTGAGACTGAATGCCCTTTTAGTCATAGTCACTTTTAGTCAGCTCCATCGTACTTTGTTTTAGTCTAGTTTTAGTCAATGACATTTTTGGATTGTTTTAGTCTAATTTTAGTCACCAGTGTTAGTTAAAAAAAAAAAAAGATTTCGTCAACGTCATCGTCAATGAAAACAACACTGCTTCTAGCATCACCTCTTTGGGTACTTAGGTCTAAGGTATGCCAACAATGTACCGCTGTGTACAGAGTGAGTGCACGCCTGGAGGCAATACAAGTATCAATAATGGAAGAGCATATTTCAGTATGAATTTTTAGTGACATTTTCCTTTAAAGTTAGTTACGGTCACCTGGAACTCTGGACCTCTTTTCCTTGGCACCCGATGAGTTAGCAGAATAGATTTGTTTTGCCCTTGGGTGCAGCAGAAAAAAATATCGTATTCTTCTTCGGCAGAACATTTTGAACAATGTCAAAGGGTTTTCAGACATCCGATTTCATCGACGCAGACAAGTTCGCCGCTTTCTAACCGACAGGTCAACATTGTCTGATGGTTTTTGCCGTCCAGAGCTGGCATGTGGGAGACGCTGGGGGTGGGAGACTGGGGTCGTGATCGCTGATCGGAGGGTTTAATCACCTGGGCAGCTGTTAAGGCGGAGATAAGCAACAGGTTAGCCAGGTCGAGCTATAATCAACTTGCCACGTGTCCTGGGCTGATCAATAAGTTATCTGGGCTCCGTTATAATCCACAGATGCTGCTGTCAGTCCCTCACGGGGAGGCAGGGGGGGATAGGTGGCGGAACGCGGCAGATAGCGCAGGTATTGATTACTGGCATATCGAGACATGCGCTGGTTGGCGGGCAATTTTTATGATTTGTCTCATCAGGCCGAGCAGCAGGGTGAGGAATTGCTTTCACGGAGGGACTGTTTCCGCTTGACTGTATTTGAATTAAGGCAATTGTGAACACAGTGTTTACGAGCGTATGTGCGCTTGGGACGTGCCCGCGCCGACGGCCCAACGTGTGCAATTCATTCTAGCAAGTTTTTCACGCAACGATTACGCCACATAATGTGTGCAGAAGACGAGGGTGAGTGCAGCAATGTCTGCCAGGGATAGTGACGGTGGATGAACATGTCATGACTCAGACGGGCTCTGGAGACGTATACACACAAATGGGGAACGAGATCGAGACGTCGGGCGAGGAAGACTGCTGCCATTTCAGGTGGAGCGCGCCTTATGACACGAGGGAATCGCCGCGCACACACACACACACATCAACACACACACCGAAGGAGCCCGCGTTGATAAGCACACATGTGTGTATGCCCCGCTGCTGGG
Source organism: Bregmaceros cantori (assembly GCA_900302395.1). Lineage (NCBI taxonomy): Eukaryota > Metazoa > Chordata > Actinopteri > Gadiformes > Bregmacerotidae > Bregmaceros > Bregmaceros cantori. The sequence goes on along the minus strand of OMKY01251775.1, from coordinate 1,357 downwards.
CACGGTCGTGCACGCGTAGAGAATTCGGTGGACCGTAGCGTACACGTGCACGGATACGCATGCACGACCGTGCTCAGCAGCAGCGGGGCATACACACATGTGTGCTTATCAACGCGGGCTGCTTCGCTGTGTGTGTTCATGTGTGTTGATGTGTGTGTCTGTGTGTGCGGCGGGATTTGCGAGGTCTCTGTAATGAGGACTTGCATATTTCTTTTATATTCTCGATACGGACCATTTCTACCACCTATCTACTTTTTGTTCGTTCGTGTTTAAATTGAGGAAAATTAAAAAATATATCAACAGTGCACATTTGATGCAAGTGTCAACCTTCGTGTCCACGAATGCTCAGATGTGCGTGCGTGATTGCGCGCACACTTGTGCAGGTGCAGTCGGCATGCGAGTGGGGGAGGCCGCTCCTACTAGCTCCTCCCAAGGACGCATCGCATTGCTCTCTCTCTCTCTCCGGCGCTCTCTCTCGCTCTCTGGTACTCTCTCTCTCTGTCCTTCTCCCTCTCCGCCCTACTCTCCGTGGCCCTCTCTCTCTCACTCTCTCCCTCTCGGGCTCACACTCTCTCTCGCGCCGCTCTCGCGCTCTCTCTCTGTCTCTCTCTTAGAAGAAATTGTCCTATTTACGCTACTCAGTACTTTCGCTACTCAAGTACTTTTTTACTTTTACTTGAGTAACTATTTGGTTGACTACTTTTTACTTTCACTTCAGTAATATTTTGCTGAGGTAACAATACTTTTACTTAAGTCATTTTTATGGCTACTCTGCCCACATCTGGCGGCACCAGTATGAGTGTGTCAAACCTCACGCGGCACACAAAGTCCCGAGGGCCACACTTCAGCTGAATTACATTTAACTGCAACGTTTAGCTTCGGCTAATGTTTTTTTTGTTTTTTTTTTTCATCAGCGCGCCACCGGCATCGTATTTCACGCTGTGTTTTATGGTTTTACGTGACATCATGTTTTTACCGGAACGGCCCGGGCACAATTAAATTAGAGAAATTGGCTGAGGTGCGCGCGTCCGAGAGGCACAACCTTGGAGGGAACCAACGAGTTGTTTTCAAGACGGTGTGCGCCACGGGCGCTGATGAAATGGCCTGCCAGGAATGATGGGGGGTTTTCAGCCATTGAGATGGAGCATGGAGGCATGGAGGATTGACAATAGAGACAACCTTGGTTGTCATAATTGTCAGTGGATATGGGCACCAATGTCGAACAATCGTATGCATGTATCTATCTATATATCTATATATCTATATATATATCTATATATATATATATATATATATATATATATATATATATATATATATATATATATATATATATATATATATATATATATATATA